>CAUYQG010050234.1:0-14486 GCA_963574415.1 Tarsius wallacei | reverse complement strand
TCACAGAAACAAAGAACTGAGTATCACATGTTCTCACTCGTAGGACCTTGAACAATTATTGTAATACTATAAGAAAAGGATTGGCAGTAGCGGGAAACTGCCGGTAAGTGGGCAAGGAAGCTGGATTGGCAGTAGGAGGAGTCTGCCCGGGGAAGGGGGGCACACCTCATCAACAAGGGTACCTGCATAATGAACATTTGTATACCTAACCCTAAATTGTACCCCACATCTTTAAAGTAAAAAAGTTAAAAGTTAAAAAAAAGTAGAAGAGAGATTGCAAATAAACCATCTAACAATACACTTTAAAACTAGAAAAGCAAGTACAAAGCCCAAAATGAATGAAAGTAAAAAAAATAAATAAAAGAATAGAGCAGTACTAATTGAAATAAGGCTAAAAAATAAACCCAACAGTACAAAGGATCAACAAAACAAAAAGTTGTTTTTTTGAAAAGATAAAATTGGTAAAAATTGACAATCCACTTACTAAATTAACCAGCATAAAAAGAGTGAAGACACAGATAAACAAAATTGGAACTGAAAAAGGAGACATTCCAACTGATACCTCAGAAATATAAGAGGTCATCAAAGACTATTATGAAAAACTTATACACTAACAAACTGGAAATCCTAGAGAAAATGGACAGCTTTCTGGACACACAAAATTTTCCAAGATTGAATCCAGAAGAAGTATAAAACCTGAACAAATAATAAATAATGAGATTAAATTAGTAATAAAAATCTCCCAAAAAAGAAAAGTCCAGGACTAGATGGTTTTACTGTGATTCTAATAAACTTTGAAATTAGACCTAACGCCAATTCTCCTCAACCTATTTCAAAAATTTTAGGAGAAGAAACTTCTCCCTGTTTGTTCTATGAAGCCAACATTACTCTGATATCAAAACTAGACAAACACACGACAGAAAAAGAAAAGTCCAAGCTGATCGCCCTGGTGAACATAGAGAAAAGAAAAATTCTTAGCAAAATACTAGCAAATTGAATCCAACAACACTTCAAAAAGGTAGTATACCATGATCTAGTGGGATTCATCCAAGACATGCAAGGATGGTTTAGCATAAACAAATCAATAAACTTGATACATCATATCAACAGCAAGAAACTCTATAATCATCTCAATATATGTAGAAAAAACATTTGATAAAATTCAACATCTCTGCAAGATACAAATTATCAGAAAACTATATCTCAACATAATAAAGGCTATATATGGTAAACCCACAGCTAACGTCTTACTAGATGAGGAAAAAGACAAAAAGTAACAGTTGTTGGTAAGGAAATAGAGAACTCTTACATTGTTGTTTGGAATGTAAATTAGTACAGCCACTATGGTAAACAGTATGAGGATTCCTTTAAAACCTCAAAATAGAACTATTATGCAATCTTATAATTCTTCTACTGGATATTTATCCAAAAGAAAAGAAATCAGTATATCAAAGCAATACTTCCCTTGCACGTTTATTGAAGCATTAGTCATAATAACGAAGATATAGAATCAACCTAGGTGTCATCAACAGATGAACAAGTTTTTAAAATGTGGTATATATGCACAGTGTTATCTGGCAATTAAAAAAAATGAACCATTGCCATTTGCAGAAACATGGATAAAACTGGAGGTCATTATGTTCAATGAAATAAGCCAGGCACAAAAGGATGCATATTTCATGTTCTAATCATATGTGGAAACTAAAAACATTTGATCTCATAAAGATAAAGAATATAATGATAAATACCAGAGGCTGGGAAGAGTGTGCAGGTAGGGAGGGAATGAAAAGAAGTGATTAATGGATACCAACATACAGTTATATAGAAAGAATATTTGTTTTAGGTGATGGGGTCTTTCCATGTTGCCTAGGTTGGTCTCAAACTCCTGACTTCAAGTGATCCTCCTATCTTCTCCTCCCAAAGTTTTGAGATTACAGGTGTGAGCCACCACATTTAGCCAAAAAGAAATAATTTCTAATGTCTAATAGCAGAGTAGAGTGAGTATAGTTAAAATCAATATATCTTATATTTCAGAATAGCTAGAAGAGAAGACGTAAGATGTATCCAACACATGGAAATGACAAATGCTTGAGGTGATGGACACTCCAAATATTCCGATGACTATTGCAAAGTCTATGCATGTAACAAAATGCCTCATGTATTCCAAAAACATCTACAAAAAGATTGTATTAATGGAAAATAGAATGCTAGGGAAGGAATAAAATGAAAATAAAATATTTTTCTTATTCTTAATTGATCTAAAAGTTAATTGTTTATTCACAGTAATGACAAACTTTTATTCAGGGACAATATCATATAGATAAAGTAAAATAAATGTAGCAATGTCAAAATGGATGAGATGGGAATTGGTAATACTCTGTCATAAGGTACATGAAGTAAAATAGTGATAGTTTAAAGTGAAATTAGATTAATTTAAAATGCATATTTTAAATTCTTGGAGA
Source organism: Tarsius wallacei (assembly GCA_963574415.1). Classification (NCBI taxonomy): domain Eukaryota; kingdom Metazoa; phylum Chordata; class Mammalia; order Primates; family Tarsiidae; genus Tarsius; species Tarsius wallacei. Next base: position 12,024 of record CAUYQG010050234.1, on the reverse strand, counting down.
GCCATTAAGAAAATTTTGAAGAGGGAATCCTCCCTCACTCATTCTATGGGGCCAGCATCATTCTGACACCAAAGTAAGAAAAAAACACAACAAAAAAGAAAACTATAGACCAATATAAATGTGAACATAAATGTTAAAATTCTCAACAAAATATTAGCAAACTGAATTCAATAGCACATACAAAAAATAATACATCATGATCAAGTGGGTTTTAGCCCAGGGATGCAAGGGTGATTCAACATAAGCAAGTCAGTACATGTGATCTGCTACAAAAAACAGAATTAAAAACAAAAAGCATATGATCATTTCAATAGATGCATAAAAAGCATTTGGTAAAATCCAGCATCCTCTCATGATAAAAACCCTCAGCAAAATAAGCATAGAAAGAACATTCCTCAAAATAATAAAAGTCATATATGACAAATCCACAATGTCATCTTAAACAGAGAAAAGTTGAACACATTCCCTTTCAGAACTGTAACAAGTCAAGAATGTCTACTTTCCCCACTCCTATTCAACATATTTTTTTATTCAACATATTAATAGTAGTAGAAATCCTAGCCAGAAAAATGAAACAAGATAAAGAAATAAAGGGTATTCAGATTGGAAAAGAAGAAACCAAACTTTCTTTGTATGATCTTATACATGGAGACTCATCTAAAAGACTCCTCAAATTGATAAATGAATTTGGTAAAGTTTCAGGATACAAAATCAACACACTGAAATTAGTAACTCTGCTATACACCACTGCCCACCAACCTGAGAATCAAATCAAGAACTCAATTACACTTATAATAGCAACCAAAAAGCTAAAATACCTAAGAATAGATATATAACCAAGGAGGTGAAAGATCTCTTCAAGGAGAACTACAAAACTCTGATGAAAGAAATTGCAGAGGACACAGACAAATGGAGAGGCATCTCATGTTCATGGATTAGAAGAATCAACATTGTTAAAATAACCATATTACCCAAAGTAATTTACAGATCTAGTGCAATCCCTATCAAACTACCAATATCATTTTTCACAGAATTGGAAAAACAATCCTAAAATTTACATGGAACCAAAAAAGAGCCAGAATAGTCAATACAATCCTAAGCCAAAAGAACAAAGCTGGAAGTACACATTACCTGACTTTAAATTATATTACAAAACCATAGTAACCAAAGTAGCATGATACTGGTACAAGAACAGAGACATGTGCCAATGGATCAGAATAGAAAATCCAGAAATAAACCCAAATACATACAACCAAATGATCTTTCACAAAAACACACACTGAGGAAATAACATACATTCAACAAATGGTGCTGGGAAAATTGGATAGCTGCATGCAGAAAGATGAAACTTGATCCCTATCTCTGCCCATATACAAAAATTAACTCAAGATGGATTAAAGACTTAAATGTCAGACCTGAAACCACACAAATTCTAGAAGAAACTCTAGGAAAAACTATTTTGGACATGGGCCTACGCAAAGAATTTGTGGCTAAAACTCCAAAAACAAATGCAACTAAAACAAAAATAAATAAGTGAGACTTTAAAAAAAAGCTTCTGCACAACAAAAGAAATAGTCAACAGAGCAAATAGGCAACCTACAGAATGAGAGAAGATGTTTGCAAACTGTACATCTGACAAAGAACAAATATCCAGAATCAGCAAAGAACTCAAACAAATCAGCAAGAAGAAAGCAAATAACCCCATTAAAAAGTGAGCAAATGACATGAATAGACATCTCTCAAAAGAAGATATACAAATGACCGACAAAGATATGAAAAAATGTTCAACATCACGCATTTAAAAATCAATTCTTAAAAAGTGCCTGTGGAAAAGGAATCTGAATTGTAAGCTCTCACTCACCAATTTTTTTCCTTTTATACTTAGCAGACACCACTTTATTTAATTGATCAGAGTTAACATCACCAGTAATGGAACAAATGGAAATCCTGTGCTACTCGGTAAGATGCAATTACAAGACAGCCTCACTTCTGTGATTGATCTACTCAAGATGCCTAACTTAAATCTAATCAAAAAGAAACCTCAGACAAACCCAAGCTGAGTGACATTCTATAACATAACTATCCTGGAATCTTCATGACTTTTTTGTACTTAGTTGTGACCTACCCCTGACTCATAAGACTGATTATTATTATTATTAATCATGTCCTTTGCGGCAACATGGAAGCAGCTGGAGACCATCATTCCAAGAGAATTATCACAGAAACAAAAAACTGAATACCACATGTTCTCATTTATAAGTGGGCACTAAACATTGGGCACACATGGGCACAAGAACTGGAACAGAAGACACTGGACATAGCTAAAGGAGAGAGTGAGGGATGGGGATATAGATCTGAAACCACCCGCTCAGTGCAATATCCATTACTGGAGGAAGGTGAGGAGGTGATGCATCAGAAGCTAAAACCTCACCTTCGCACCATATACTTATGTAACAAATTCTCACATGTACCCCATGATTTTAAAATATTATTTTAAAAAACAATTTCTTTATATTAGTAATCTCTGTATACTTGGACACTGCTAGGTCTAGAATTGAGTCTATTTCATTTTGAAGGGCAACATCTTATTTCTTGCAAATTATCTGATTATTAGCTGCTATAACAATAAACTATGAACAAATAATTTTATTTATACTAAAAAAAAAAGTGGATTTGAAATATTTGTTCATGACATTACACAATGTTCTTTTTTAAAAGATCCATTGGGGAAATTGTACAAATTGTGTTTTTCTCTTTTTGCACTGATTGCCAAAATCACTAGGACATGCCATGGACCAGTTCGAGCCAAGTCTCAGGGCCTGGCAGCATGTATTTTATATTCAGACCTAACTCTTGGCTTCATCATCCTTTTCCTATTCTTCTTTTCCTTTGCCCCATTTCCTTCATGCAGCTATTTGCCTTTTTAATCTTCTACTGTCAGATTAAGCCACCTATATTAGTTTTCAGTTACTGTGTAACAAATACATATCTCCTGCTATGTAACAAGCTTAGCAGTTCAGAACAACAAGCATTTGTTTTGTTCACAGGTTCTGTGAGTCAAGAGTAGAGCACTAGCTGGTGGTTCCGGCTCAGGACATTTCATGAGGCTATGACTCAGTTGTCAGCTGGGGCTGAAGTCAAGTGAGGTTCCACTTTCAAGCTCACTTAACATGGCTGCCTGCTGGAGGTCTCAGTTTCTCACCACATGGGCCTCCTCATAGGGCTGCTTACAACATGGCAGCTGGGGCTCCCCAGAGGAAGAGAGAGGAAGGAAGGATGAGCCTAAGATGGAAGCTCCAGTTTTTTCATTCTAATCTTGGACATGTCATCTTGTATGTGTCCTGTACCAGACCAATTTGGTTCAGTGTGAGAAAGAAGTTGACAAAGTTATGATGACCAGGAGGTGGGATCTTTGGAGACCATCCTGGAGAATGGCTACCACATACTGCAAATAGTCTCAGAAACAATATCAGTGTGCAAGTGTGTAGGTTAACTAAAGGGGTAGGAGAGAGAAGCTTTGGATAAGTTTACTGTAAGTGTAATGTCCATTCACAACTTATCTTATGGAATAAAGGTCACTAAGGCAACACAGACACCATAGTTTTGCTGGGAGGGGCATGAAAAGAAGGAAGACTAAGGAATTGAAGTTTGTGTTTGTTTTTGTTTTTGAGTTGAAGTCTCACTTTGTTACCCAGATTGGAGTGCAGAGGCCAGATCATGGCTCACTGCAGTCTTGACCTCCTGGGCTCAGGCAAGTCTTCTGCCTCAGCCTCTCAAATAGTGGGACTACAGTGGCACTTGGCTAATTTTTTGATATTTTGTAGAGACCAGGTCTTACTATGTTACTCAGGCTGATCTCAAACTCCTAGACTCCCCTTGCCTGAGCATCCCAGAGTGCTAGAATTACAGGCATGCGTTCCCATGCTTGGTCCTTAGAACTGGAGCTTTGATTCAACTTAGCAAACTGATGAAGTGGTTAGAAACAAAAAGAATACTAGGGAAAGTAGTTTTATGGTTTTATGCCACAAAAAGAAATAAAGTTATGCTGTAGATATCTATTAATTAGGATGCGTTTGGTTATACATGTCAGAAAACTTTATTTTTTAAAGAGGTGAAGAAAGAAAAGTTTATTTAAAAGTTTATTTAAAAATAAGTTAGAGAGAGAAAGAGAAGGGAGAGAGAAGATTCACCTCCCGGTAGGGGAGGGGGCCAAAGCCAGGAAGCATGACGACAGCCATAGCTCAGACAGCACATGGCCACACCAGAGTCTAGCAAGGCAACGGCCACGTGTCAGAAACTTCATCCAAATTGTTTTAATCCAAAAGTAGGATGACTCAGGTACACTGATTCATATAACTGAAGAGCTTTGGTGAGGGGTAGTGGGCAAGGCTGACTACGAGTGTATCTGTATACAAGTTCAATTTCTCTTTCTCTTCTCTCGCTCTCTGTCTCTCTCTCCCCCTCCCTCACCCCTGCCTTTGAGATTCCCTTACTATAGTTGCAAAGGAGGTTGAGAAAATGGGTATCTGGTATTTTCATCTTCAGTAGTGGAGATAGACACTGTTTCATAGTTTGTGGGATTTTCTCCAACATGTCAGCCTAAGCTTCAGTATAGGAACTGCTCTAAAGACTTTAGAATGCCTTCCGTTTGTCTGATCTGCTAGTTGAGTGATCAAACAGCCATTTCTCTCATCTCTCTCCCAGCATTCCTTGCAGGCAGGTATAACCAAGGACATGACCGACGAAATGCAGCTTCAGATTTCTAGGAAAGGGAGAAGGTGCTGCTGACCTCCAGCTCTTCTGCCTTGTGCACATAGATTCATCAATACCAGATGCTGTAGATACAATTCGGGGACCATGAGACTGAAAGGCAGCATAAGAAGGGCAGCGCTAAGTCCCTAGTAGTACAGCCAACAGCTGAACCAACACTACCAACCAACCATCCATCCTTAGACTTTTTGTTACGTGAGGCAAACAAACCCAGATTTGGCTAGGCCACCTGTAAGGAAGAGTTAGTGGAACATACAGCCAAATATACACTTTAACTAATACAGGTGGCATCCTAGGATAGAAGCTAAAAAATAATCAAAGGAACCCAAGGCAGCAGCATGGGGTGAAGCATCCTGGCATGTTGTTTCCCTAAGGTGCAAGTGACTTCATTCACTCCATGCCTGCATTCAGTCCTTGTGACCCAGAAAAGGCAAGGGAGTCCACACATGACAGTCCTGGGGGCTGTGTTGGTGCTAGAAATGCAGATTCACTGAAAGCAACTATACGACATCTAAAAAGCTAAGTGACTGAGGTGGGTGGGAGAGAGAGAGAGAGAGGGAGGGAGGGAGAGAGCTTGTAAAATGCCTTAGCAATCACTCCCCAGTGATCTGGGAGGAATGGACTATGGACATGTAATGAAGATCAGCTTGTGATGTATAATTTCGCCATCTTATACCCTCACCATATGCTGAGGCAATTATAGCCCCAGGAAAAACTTATTACAGGAAAATATTAAAGCAATCTGAGATGCTGGTGCCCTGAAGAGGGGTTGGCTATCTAGATGTCATGGGGTGGAATGGAACATGACTTATCAAAGCAGTGCAATTATAGAAATTATGAAATTGAATTCTGTAAAGGATTAGTGATTACCAAAATGGCATTTAAAGCCCTGATATGATCTTGCTGTGTCTCTTGGCATCTAAAGAGCTTTATAAAGCCTCATTTGGGCCTAATTTTAAAGAGCAGTATGAGGATTTCGGGGAGGAAGCTGAGAGGAAAAAATTAAGATGAACAGATTTGGTAAATAAGTAAATGTTTATTTATTTATTTATTTATTTTTTGGATCAGAGTTTCATTGCGTAGCCCAGGATGGAGTGCAGTGGCATGATCATGGCTTACAGCAGCCTCAGCCTGCTGGGCTCAGGCGATCCTTCTGCCTTGGCCTCCTGAGTAGCTGGGACTACAGGTGCATGTCACCAAGCTCAGACAATTTTTCTATTTTTTGTAAAGACAATGTCTCACCATTTTGCCCAGGCTAGTCTCGAACTCCTGGGCTCGGGAAATCCTCTTACCTTGGCCTACCAAAGTGTTGGAAATACAGGCATTAGCCACTACACCTGGTAAATATCTAACTTGTAAAAGACAAAAAAAAATGTGTTTGTTGTACCTAGAGAAAAGGAGAAAGTTATGGTATGATTTTAATAATCAATCATCTCTAAACTTATGATGTGCTGTTATTACAAAACCAGAATGTTATTTAATTTTGCTCCGCTTCCTTGGGGGTCAGAACTTCATAAAAGCATTACTTGGGATGTATGTTTTTTGTTTTGTTTCCTAAAAAAAAAAAAAAAAAAAGATTCTCTCCTTCCTTGGAAAAGAGTGACTCACCAAGGTGTAATCAAAGCTTCTCACCTCCACTCCTGGAGAGTTTCTAAGAAATTGGCCCTGTGTTTCTAAGAACAAGTCCTGCTTTGATGCAGCAAGAGGGTCACCAAGTTTTGTGTTTTGTGCCATTGATGGTCAAAGTCTAAAAAGGAAAGTGAAAACCCAGAAAGAGGACTGGAGGGAAAGATTAGGAGAAGCAAGTATATCTGATACCATCCCTGGTGGATCTCACAGCAGATACTGGAGCTGGAATACATGGCACCCTGCAAAGGTCCAGAAGCCCCTATAACTGACTTCAGATAGTGACGGTGTAGAGACAATTCACCAGAGCCCCACAGCCCTGACTAGCTATCTGCCCCAACCTCGGGTTCTTTCTGGCAAGCTGCTCACCATCAGGTGAACGGGATTGATGGTCCCCAGATTGAAGTCCACACACTCCAAATAATTCAACTTCCCCTGGAGGAGCAGTCCCTACCACACCACAGGCCTAAGGCCCTAGGAGACTTTCCAGATAGGGTGGGAGCATCTTCCATACTTGACTTTGAGGTTGGACTTGGACAACTAGAGTTGGAACAAGGAGAAAGAACATTCCAGCAACAGAATGAAAGAGGTACCCCTATTTAAAATGTAACCTATGAATTTAGGCTAAACATAAAGAAATTCCTGAAAATGAACACTGTCAGATATTAGACTCCATCACAGAAATGCAAGTTACTTTCTCTTGAAAAGTCTTTAAAAAATAGTTTCAGGGTCTCATTTAATCCTACCTCACCTCTTGGTAGACTATTTTTTTTTCCTCCAAATTTCTTATTTTAACTAAAAATAGGATAAAAACATTTTTGCTTATTATTTATATTTTACTCCCTTTCAAAAAAGAAAAGAAAAAGATTTGAGGTGACTTATATGAGTGTATATAATATTGCAAAAAAAATAAGAATATAAGAGAAATGTTGGTAAAAAGAAGTATTTGAGTGGAATGGTAAGATAAAGTTAAAAAAAAAAAGGTAAGGAAGTTGGCAGGTTGCCTTTTGCTTAGCTTGGAGAGTAAATCATGCCAACAGATAGAGCTAGCTAATTTGTGGTGATAAGTTCATTGCAAGGGAGTGTTCCTGAAAAATTATTAAACTTTGGCAAACTGTCTGCAGTACTATTGAAAGCACTTTCTCACTCACCATGGACTGACTCAATTCTCAGACCTACAGAGCTCCAAAACAACATGACCTGTCAAGGTAACTAGACATAATTCTCCTGTTTGGTCTAAGGACTAATAAACAAATTTAGAGATCACACTGCATGACATGATCCTCATTTCCCAACACAGTCAGCCCAGGCCACAGGAGGCCAAGTTTCCTGTCTTTTAGTACATTCTTTTACTTTCTTTCTTCTCTTTTTTTCCTACATCACTGTCTTTTAGAAAGAGGCCCTGATCAACAGCTTGTCTTTAAAACACAGGCAGATTGAGCCAGATGATATTCTAGAATCCCTTTATGTCTTGCTAATAAAGGAAATGAATGAATAATAAATCCGTAAGAATTATAGTTTTTTTAATTGCAAAATTAATCAATCAAAAAGGGCAGGAGAAAAACAGTGATTGGGTTTGCTGGGGCTGGGTTCATGTCACAGTGTTTGTTGCCTGAGGTCCTTTCATTCCTAGGCACCTGCCCCTGGGGAATCCTCATCACAATATTCCTTCTTGAAATGCTTCCCTCCTGCTTTCTGGCCATCTCAGCCCTGCCCCTTTCTTCCAGACTCATTTCTTCCACAAAATCTTCCTTCACATCCAAGGACACCATGATTAGTCATTTTGCTGAATTCTTACAGCATATAGTCAGTTCCTCACAATTTAATACCTACTCAGCTGTTGCCCTAAACTTTTCTCTAGTTGTTTCATTTATCCAAGTCTTTTTTTTCCCCACAAGCATCATAAACTCATCAGAGTTGGAGCTTCATGACTCAACAATGCCTTAGTGCTTTGATCGGGCTCATTGGAGAGGCCCCTGCGGAAATGAGAGACGGCTGTGAACTGAATAAGAAAATAAGCAAGAATTGTTTAGAGGGAATGTGAAACTCAATGTGAAGGAATCATCCTTCATGCCCGACCCTTCCTTCTTTTCACTGTTAATATTAATTAGCTAATCCTCTTAATGCTCATGTTGAGTGTCCCGGATGTTGCAAACCCATCAGTAGTGAGACACAGCTCCACTCCAATGTGCTGAATGTGTCAGGATCCACAATAGTAGGTAGACAAGCATAGCACCTGTCTTTCCTGTGTGCCTCCGGCCACTAGACCCTCCATCTCTGAGGAAAACGCTTCCCTAGAGATAGATGTTTGTCTCTCTTTGGTCAGTACCCCAGTCCTTTACTGTGGCTTCTAACAATTTCCTAGTAGTGTATCTCTTTTCTCTAAACCCTAAGTATGGGTTTTTCGATGAAAGAAAGCATTTGTTATCTGCCTGTATAACATCAGTATTCTGAGAGTGGGTGGTTTATGAAAAAAAAAAGTAATAAAGGGGTATGAAAGGGTAAATCTTTCATTGAGAATTAGCTCTGATTTAAAAGAAAATCTGCTGCTGTTAATTGCTATCAAGTATACCATTTTGATCCTTCAGTTCAGCTTCAAAGTGTTATGTACTATGAAGCTTTTCAACCACTGGGGTTTTTTCTTTGATTTACTGAAGGGAACCCCCCACCCACCTCAGGTAATATAGACTTCTAAGGGATAAAATAGAAAGAGGAATTATTGATTTAAAAAAAATCTGCTCCAAAAATCATATATATGAACTATGTGTGTCTCATAACTTCAGGCAAAAGTGACATTCAGCTCTTGAGTCCTTGCTGAATTTTGGCAACCAGATGGGAACTCCTTCAACTTTCTTTATCTATGACTACAAATCTGTCTGCACCTGTAGCCAACCTCTCCTCTTCCCATCCTCATAAATTTTTTTAAGTGTCCCTTGACCAACCAAAAGACCGATCCTTCCTCATATATTCTATATCCTATTTCTTCCTCCTTCTCAGAGATCTCACTCCAGTCACCATATCTTCAACCTCTCCCTCACTACCATCTTCTCTCTAGACAACCTCATCTCACTGGTTTCAAATACTTACAACTTCCAACATTATCTCTTCAGCCCAGCCTATCTTCTTGCTGTCCTGTTGTCATCTCCACTTGTACCTCTCACAGCCTCTCAAGCATGTATGAACTACACTTGTGATATTCGTCCTACTGTCATCCCTCCTGTGTCCCTTATCTCAGGAAACACCACCACCTATTTATGAAAAACCTGAAGCCTGAAAAGTGTTTTTCTCATGGCCCTCTCCCTCTCCATCTGGAAGTGCTCACCTAGCGTCACATATTTTATGATCAATTCACCTCTGTCTATCTCTACTGTTAAGAAAAGAAGGCAAGTTACCTCTTGACCAATATGTCCTCAGTAGCCCCTAAAACAGATGTCATGTGGAACTTCTTTGCCTTGTAATTGGCAACCGGGTTACAAAGCTGAGGACTTGAAGATGTAAAATACTTGTCATGATAGAAAAAACCAAAATAATTAAGGACCAGACACATTGTCCAGAGTCAGTAAGTGGAATCTGACCTTATTCTGCCTTGCCCAAACATTACCCCATCTACATGAGCAAAAGACGAGAGAAGGGGAAGAGAAACATTTAGTAGATGGTAAGCCTATAGGGAAGTAATATGACTTGTCCCTTTTCTCTCCACCAGAGAAGAAAAAAAAAAAAGATTCTTTTCCCCTGTGTTCCAAAATAAAGTAGTGTTTTAAGAAAATCACTGACATTAGGGAAGTCGGCAAGAAGAGCAAAAAGTCTAAGTTCAATAGCAGAAAATAGAGAAGAACCTAGCTAGTTTAATGAGAAAGAAAAGTCACAGAAGAGTAAACAGTTTACTGAGTCATAAGGATAATGGAGAACACTTTATGGTACACCCAGAAACCACAGTGTAGAGTCAGACTGCCAAGGAATCTATTGCCCACACAATGAACTAGAAGCTGTTTGAACCGGAAACCATTCTATAACTACCAATTCCAGGAACACATCACAACCTCTGTGACTTACAGAAGCAAGAATGAATGTCTCTCCTTCCCCTGTGACTCAATTTCTCAGTTAGTGGAATAATATGTAGTATAAACTTGTGTACGTTTTTCTTAGTATTTATGTTTATATTCACACATACATAAATGTAAACTTATAGACATATAGAGGTTATATCTGAAAGGTTATTTTTAATAATGGTATATTTTAAAATTTCACTGAAGAAAAAATATAGCAAAGAATATACAAATATGAGAGTAGTTATATGTGCAGTCATAAGTGATTTTTTAATGTTTCTGTTTTCATATCTTTCAGAAATATTTTCATATTTTTATCATCAAAAAATTGATAAAATATCAGACATTCTTAATAAAAACTCAAGACCAAGTTTATATTTACCTTTTAAGAAAATCGCCAAAAACTTAAAGTCCTTGTGGAAAGGCTCATGTGGTGGCCTGAAGCCCTGACACTCTTTCAATACAACTTCTCTGGGGCTTAATTGTCATGGTATTTTAATATGGTGTTATGTTTCCCACACTATCTCTTTGACATGGGGACCTCGTGCCATTACTATAAAATACCAGTTACAAATTAATTCATTTAGTCAATATTTATGGAATGTCTCCATGTGCCACACACTGTGCTGTACAATGCAGATAGGGACAGTCAGCAGGATAGAGTCCCTTCCCTCAGGGAGCTTTCCCTATAGAAGGAAAGCCTGTGCTGTGCTGTGCTGTGCTGTAATAGGAAGGGGAAGTCCACAGGTTATCATAGGAGCATTCAGGAAGAGTGCCCACCTTAGTGGGGTAGAATAGAGAATGCAATCAAGACTTCCCAGAGGTGATGAATGATATCTGTACCAGCAAATAGAAGGAAAGGGAAGGAGGAGCCAAGTATGTGTGTAGCTTATACAAAGGCTCCCAGCAACAGTGGACCAAGCCACTGGACAGAACATGAGGAGTGGCTGAAGGTAAGGTCAGGAATGCTGAACCTCTGATGGGCAGGGCAGGTCATGAAGGGCATGTTGTAGCACATGAACTTGATTCAGAAAGGGAATCCTTTAAAGATGAAAAGGATTCATTAAATGCAAAGATTGAAAAGAATTCATAGATGGTTTCACTGAAAAGTTTTTAAATGTTTTAAACAATTAAAGAAAACTAATTTACAATTCAGAAAAAACACTGCTCTATGAAAAATAGATGGAAAAGGGCAAGATATAGACAAAGGGGGGGGAAGGAGTCGATAGGTTCAAAAGATGTCTAGTGGGTGGAGTTAGCAGGACTTGCTGACCAATGAATGTAGTGTATGTGATCAAAGGAGGACTCAGGAATGACTCTAGATTCTTGATATGTGCCAGACCTAACAGACAGAGGAGGCCATAGTCTGAATTGGGCTGAGAACTGTGTCATCTTTTCTTTTTTTTTTTTTTTTTTTGACAGTCACACACATCTGCCTTTATTGTAAGCAGCAAGCGGGATGCTTCCAGCACACTAAAAAAATTAATTTACAAAAGCAGGGATTCAGTGAAGCCGCCTGACTGGTACCCTTGGGCGCTCACACATAGATCCCGACCCAGAGCAGCAGGAAGAGGACTCCAAA
>CAUYQG010050229.1:0-17188 GCA_963574415.1 Tarsius wallacei | reverse complement strand
CTGTAATTTAAGCTCCTTCTTTGTGTGTGCCCCTTAATTGGACCACAGAAAGAATTCTCTCTTTCTTTAGACATTATTATTATTATTTATTTATTTATTTTTTTGAGTTGGAGTCTCACTCTGTCACCCAGACTGGAGTGCAGTGGCCGCTCCCGGCCACCGCAGCCTCGACCTGCTGGGCTCCGGCGATCCTTCCGCCTCAGCCTTTCATGTAGCTGGAACTACAGGCACACTACCACACCTGGCTAATTTTGGATTTATTGTAGAGATGAGGTCTCGCCAAGTTGCCCAGGCAGGTCTCAAATCCGCAGGCTCAGGCAATCCACTCGCCTCGGCCTCCCAAAGCGCTGGGATTACAGGCTGAGCCACCGAGCCCGGCTGACAATATTTTTTTATGAAATTAAAATCCTAGCTTCCTTGTTTCCTCTTCTGAATGAAGCCGTGACACTTTTTGGCTCCAGTTTTCTTTACATTATAAAAAAAATTATTACATTTGAGTTTCTCTCTCTCCATGTACAATTTTTTTTCACGAATAACTATTTTCAAAATAATAGAGATGATCAATTTCAGAGATGCTCTTTAAAACCATTAGGGCTATTGGTTCCGACTTTAAGCAAGAAAAAGAAATAAACCCCATGCCGTAGGAACATTCGCTCCTTCTCAATTTTCATGCAAATAAAAATCATTGTTCTGAATTCATATATGATAGCTGATGGATTTAGATAAAGGGTTAGCTATGGCAAGACAGTAAGTTTAAGGAAAGAGAATTGTGCCACACAAAGAAAAATCCTGAGATTAGCAAGTGATCTGGAGGGGAGCCAAAAGTTTGAAAGTCAGAGCAGGTAGTGGATGAGGGATTCAGGTTCATGCACAATAAGGTGCTGCACTTGATCCGGGTAGGATATCTAAAAATGTGTGAATATCTGTTTGCTTCCTGTGATGACAGGTGCTACTGGCACCTAGTGGCATGAAACTAAGGATGCTACAAGCCAAGCATTGAGTGAGACAGTCCTACCCCCTGAAGGATTGTCAGACTTCAAGTAACTGTAGGGTTCTTATGGAGAAACACTAGCAGGATACAGCTAATTTCGTAGGTTACTATAGGTTATAGTGTCCAAGTTCAGAAAGGTGATCTAGACAGGCAGATTCAGGGTAGTATGCCTGGAGAATAAGCAGTGAGAACAAAGCCTTAGAAGCAAGATATTGGCCAGAATCCCTATAGCCCTACTAAATGATGGCCATCACCACTAGTGACTCAGAGCCTATTGTGTTCAGAACCTATATCCAGCACTTCAAGGAAAAGACAGATAAGAACCTTCCCCCTAGTGCACTGTGGCCATGAGTCCATTATCACAGGGAGCTTCCAGTCAGATTGGGTTGATCAGCTCTGCCTTCAGGAAACCACAAGAATGATTCACAACCCATAATTGGTCTTGTGAAGTCACTAATCTGATGGAGAAAGCAGAGTTCACCCATCATTTCTCCCCTCATGTGTGACTGTCATACCTTACTTCTCTGCCTTTGGCCAGATTACTTTGGATTCAAGGAATAAATTGTAGTCAGCAAAGCCCCTTGACCATCAACAAAGATCCTTGGTCATCCCTGTAATTTCTGCTTCCCATGAGTAAATCTTTCCTTGGCTTCTGCCACTCCTCAGGCCTCCAAGTCCACGGGGAAGAATGTTTCCCAAGGTCCATGTGTGGCTGGCCTGGCTCCCAGGATATAAGTACACACATCTGTGCCTGTAGGCAACACAAGGCCTCTATCCTCCCCCTCTGCTGTGCTTTTTTTTGTATTAAATGACCTAGATTTCTATTTCTGAGCCTTAAGAATCAAGAACACTTAACTCTGCAGTATTTTAGGGGCAACCATTTTTTTTTAATCTTTAGAATTTATAAAATAAATTAATCACATTCTAAGTGTGTGTGTGTGTGTGTGTGTGTGTGTGTGTGTGTGTGTGTGTGTGAATCTGGCCCCTAGAGGGGAAGCTGCAGCCCACATGATGCTCAGAGCTAAAGTCTGCCATGGAATTTAGGAGACTGAGATTAGGCAGAGGTTGATAACTCAGAGAATCACCATGAATGTGTATCCTCAGGGAAGCCTTTGGTAATTTGTAATGAAAGCTCTGCTTGTCTCTTTATCATTTGAAAATCACTGTGCTTTTCTCTCACTGAATAGCCTGAGGTCAGAACTCTAAAAAATTATGCAGAAGGCCTGGCTCAGGTGGCTCAGCCTGTAATTCCAGCACTTTGTGAGGATGAGGCGAGTAGATTGCCTGAGTCCTCGGGTTCAAGACCAGCTCGGGTAACTTGGTGAGACCTCATCTCTACAGTAAATCAAAAATTAGCCAGGAGTGGTAGCGTGCACCTGTAGTTCTGGCTCCTTGGAAGGCTGAGGTGGAAGGATCGCCGGAGCCCAGCAGATCAACACTGGAGTGGCTGTGATTGTGTCATGGCACTTCAGCCTGGGTGACAGAGTGAGACTCTGACTCAAAAAAAAAAAATCATGGAGAAACCAAGGGCTTCAGGCCTGGCTGTCCAGCATTCAGCCTAGGGAGCAGAGTGGGAAAAACTTCTGCTGAGCCTGCTAAATACTGGGAGCTTTTCTCACAGAAGCAACTTGTGACGCTTCTCCTAAGTGGAAGGAGCACCATGATGGACCTCTCTCTACTACACTTGCTTAGGAACTGTGAGACTTTGAGGTCTATTCTCTAAGCATAAGCAAATAGTAAGAGAAAAAAATTTCTTTCAGAGAATCCAAGATAAGTGGATGCTCTTTCAGGTAGAGGTAAAAATCATTTACTATTTCCCCCCACTTTGCGCTTTTTTTTTTTAAGAAAATGTAAAAATAATACTATAATATTAGGAGTATTTTTTGTGTAGCTTCATGCAAACATGAACTATGTTCATCTTTGAAGGGCTTTCTTGAATACAGACTCATGATCTCTTCCTAAATACGTTTGACTCCCTTGGACTTCGGAAGGAACTGCATGAATTTCATATTAACTAACTTTTTTTTTTTTGAGTTGGAGTCTCAGTCTGTCACCCAGGCTGGAGTACAGTGGCACATTCACGGCCATTGCCTTGACCTGCTGGGCTCAGGTGATCCTTCTGCCTCAGTCTTTCAAGTAGTTGGAACTACAAATGCACACTACCATGCCCGGCTAGTTTTTGTGATTTATTGCAGAGACGAGGTGTCACCAAGTTGCCCAGGCTGATTTTGAACCCCCTGGGTTCAGGTAATCCTCTCGCCTTGGCCTCTCAATGTGCTGGGATTACGGTCTGAGCCGCCGCGCCCGGACCCACATCAACTAACTTTCTAAGTCTTGCAACACTTCTCACACTCACAATTCAGAAGCTAGCCAAACATAATTGAAAATTACAGGCATCTAAAACAGATAATTATCTTTCTAGAATTAAGTTCCTCTTGGGAAACTGTTTTTAGTCAAATGCTTCACTGGAATGGATTTCTTCTAAAGAAAATGTGATAGCATCTTAATCCATTATTAACTCATTGCCTTTAACTTCAGTCCTGATTTCAGGCAGCGATAAAACCAAAGATTTAATACATGCTATATTCATGTCAGAGATGCTTATAGCACAAAGGCTTTGCTTTAAATCTGCTTTAAATGCCATATATCTGTTTGCTTAAAGTCCTAAGCAGAAATTTTTTTTAAAACCTTCCAACTGGACAAAGTTTAGGAGACTACATTGACTACAATATTTATCAAACTGTCCTAAAAAATAAGAAGTCAACAAGTGTTACACAACTTCAATCCCAGCCAAGATAGAACAATGAGGACAGTGTTTACCCTTTTACCTCAAACAATAAAAGTAGCAAGCAGGCAAAAAGTATATTTAAAAAGTTTTTAAGACATGGAACATGAGGAAATGAAGGCCAGTAAGCCCAGAGACAGGAAACACATGACGCAAGTTCAACTGTTCCAGCACTGCCATGAGCCAGTGTCCAGGCCGCTGACCAGGCTAGGGGACAGAGGTAGACCCGACGCACTCCCTACTGAGGGGACAGAGCTGACAGTCCTGAGGGGATGAGGTAGCCACATCTTGTGGGACAGGATACTGAAGAGGAGGGGGTGACCCAGACAGGACTCTGGAGATCTTCAGAGGGTCCACTTCCTGGAACATTCAAGAGAGACCTGGCAGTGCATGTGTGTGAGAAAACTACTGGAAGTCAGGGGGGAATGTCTGAAAGGATTATAGGGAAGAAATAGAGACATTTCCACACAGGGCTGGACATAATGTTTGTTACCACAGTCAGACCGGAAAAACATCATTATTTAAGAGGTAGCAGTTGAGTAACTCAGAATGGTTTGCTCCAACACTGGGGAATAATTAGCCCTAAACTAAGCACTGCTCTGTTTCCACGTAATGAATTTTAAATACAAGACCCTAGAGAATCGAACTGTTTCCAAGTACCTTAGTCACATCCCAGAAAAAGGTCAATAACTTTTATAATAATACAAAAATAGCCATCATTCATCAAATGTTACAAGTGGCAAATCACAACCTAGAATGCACAATCCTACAAATATTCTCTCATGTAATTACACACTTATATAGCAAAGTCTTATTATGCTAAGAAATCGTCACCAAGAATATCCAAGTTGTCTAGAAGCTTAAGGATCTAAAAGGGAGAAAGAAGGGTAGAGGTATCCTGAGGGACCTATGTACCAGGTAGGGTAGGAAGGCACAGGTCCAAAGTGACATTTAAGGCAAAAGGTGCTTTGGCAAGGGCTCTTCTTGTTTCAGAGAACAGTGAGGACCTCACTTCACCTCAAGCGAGCAGGGCTTATTGAAAACACAGCCATGGCCTCGAGATGGAAGCAACCAGAAAGCCACAGGGAAGCCAGGCAGCTACTCAGGGTCACGTGGTCCCTCCCTCACAGTCTTTGTTTCTGTCTGGACATCTCTCTGCTGTTCTCTCTGTATGGACTGCTGACCCCAGGACTTCAGCTTGCAGGCCACAAAAGAGCCACTGCAGTCCCATGTAAACCATGATCCGTCACTCCTACAGGTATAGACCCAGTCTCTGTTTCTACATTCACCAAAGAGACGTCTATCAGGTCCTGCTCAGCTCTCTGAGCTGGTTCACACCCTGGTCATCATTAAGTGAGGTGTCCTGCCTCTCTGCCCAATCAGCTGTGAGCACATACCTCTCCCCCCACATCAGTGCTGTGTTTGGGGCAGATTCACCCAGCAGAGGATGTGGGCAGGCAGGAATTCTTCACATGGGAGGAACTGAAAAGGTGAACAGATGTTTGCCAAGTACTTGGGAGATACAGAGAGCATTGCCCGTGGAGAAAACCACAGAAATGTGAGTACTCAATGTCTAGTTCCTAGAAGATAAATTTCTTCCTATTAGCTCCCTCTGCTATTCAAAAATATTTGTATGGAGAAGAAATCTTGAGCAAAAAGAGCAAAGCTAGAGGCATCACACTACCTGATTTCAAAACATACTACAGAATATTTTGAAACGTAGTAGCCAGAACAGCATGATACTGCTGTAAAAACAGACACACATGCCCATGTAACAGAATAGAGAGCCCATAAATACATCCATGCATTTACAGACAACTGTTTTTGACAAGGATGCCAAGGACATACTTTTGGGAAAGGGCAGTCTCCTAAATAAGGTATCTTTTTTTAACTACAAAAATTATTTGTATGGAGAAGTCAGTTCTGCAATTCTGTCTGCCTATATGGTCCCTTCTTTGGTATGTTCTTCTTACAGAAATGATCCCATTTGGATCTGCTCAATCAAATGCACGAATAGAAAAAGAGCATCCAGACAAGTTTTGTCTTTGCCTACTCTGGCGGGTCAAACCAAACTTGTAGACTTGTATTGCCCCTGGGCAGTATCCTCAGCGGGTTGTTGACAAAGCACGATGGATGAGAAGAGGTAATGAGCAGCAAGAAGGGTGAGAAAACTACATCTGGAAGAATGATTAGAGAAACTGGGGATATTTCCCTTGACCCGCCTGGGAAGCGAGACCTCATCTCTACAATAAATCAAAAAATTAGCCGGGCGTGGTAGCGCGCGCCTGTAGTTCCAGCTACTCGGAATGCTGAGGCGGAAGGATCGCCGGAGCCCAGCAGGTCGAGGCTGCGGTGGCCGGGAGCGGCCACTGCACTCCAGTCTGGGCGACAGAGTGAGACTCCAATTCAAAAAAAAAAAAACAAAGAAAGTCATTCAATAACCATAACCTTAGTAAGAACTCTGGACTGGGCTCAGTGACTCAGCCTGTAATCCCAGCACTTTGGGAGGCCGAGGCGAGTGGATTGCCTGAGCCTGCGGGTTCGAGACCAGCCTGGGCAACTTGGCGAGACCTCGTTTCCACAATAAATCAAATATTAGCCAGGCGTGGTAGCATGCGCCTATAGTTCCAGCAACTTGGAAGCCTGAGGCAAAAGGATCGCCAGAGCCCAGCAGGTTGAGGCTGTGATGGCAGGGAATGTGCCACTGCATTCCAGTCCGGGCAACAGAGTGAGACTCCAACTCAAAAAAAAAAAAAGAACTCTGACTACTGAGATGTTGGGAGCAGATGACTAAATATAGTGGATTTTAGAGTGGAAGGAAAATGAAGATGTGGAGACAGTGAGTCTAGACAATTTAAAAAGCTCATCCATGAAGGAGAGAAATAAGAACAATAGCTGGAGAAGTATACAGGCTGGGTCAACAAATATTTCTTGAAACAGGCCCATGCTTGGTGCCCTGCAGCAACTGCCCTAAGGTCTGCATTCTCCCAAATCAGACACTTGACTAATAATAAAGAAAACTGTGACCTCCTATCACCCAATGTAATAGAACATCACAGGTCTCTAAAAGGTCAATAGTAAACTCTAATAAATTTCCCAACAGATTAATGCTTGAAATTCATTTTTAAAGTTGATCTTTTGACTTTTTTTTAAAAAAAGCAGTTATTCCAACTTCTTCTATAGAGTCAATGCAATCCAAATCAATATCTCAGCAAGTTATTTTATGAACATCAACAAACTGATTTCAAAATTTATGTGGAGAGGCAAAATACCTAGAATAGCCAACACAATATTGAAGAAGAACAGAGTTGGAAGATTGACACCACCCTGTATCAAGACTTACTATAAAGCTACTGTGATCAAGATGATGCATTATTGGCAGATGAATAGACAGATCAGTGGAATAGAATAGAGAGTCAAGCAATAGACCCACACAGATGCAATCAGTTGATCTTTGACAATAGAGCAAAAGCAGTACAATAAAGAAAGGACAGTCTTTTCAGCAAACGGTGCGAGAATAACTGGGCAGTCACAGCAAAAAAAGAATCTACATACAGACCTTATAATCTTCACAAAAATTAACTCAAAATAAGTCAAAGACCTAAAATTAAATGCAAAATATAAAACTCTTGGAAGATAACATAGGAGAACATTTGGATGACCTTAAGTTTTGTGATGCTGACTTTTTAGATACATCAAAGGTACAGTCCATGAAAGAAAGAATTGATAATCTAGACTTTATTAAAATTAAAAACATCTGCTTACTGAAAGACATTGTCAGGAAAATGAAAAGACAAGCCACAGATTGGAAGAAAATATTTGCAAAAGACATATCTGATAAATAACTATTATTTAAAATACATTACAATAAACTCTTAAAACTCAACAATAGGAAAACAAACAACCTTACTAAGTTTGGGAAAGGGCTGAACAAACATCTCAACAAAGAAGATATACAGGTTGAAAATAGGCATCTGAAGAGATACCCAACATCATATATCTTTAGGGTATTACAACTTAAAACAACAATAAGATTTCACTACACGTTAGGATGGCAAGATCCCCAAACACTGACAGCACCAAGTGCTGATGAGAATGTGAAGCAATAGGAACTTTCATTTACCACTGGTGGGAATGAAAATTGGTACAACCACCACTGGTGGGAATTAAAATTGGTATAACCACTTTGGAAGACAGTTTTACAGTGTCTTACAAAACTGAATATATTCTTACCATATGATCCAGCAATCTCACTCCTTAATATTTACTCAAAGAGGTTGAAAATTTATATTCACACAAAAACCTACACAGGAATGCTTATAGCAGCTTTATTCCCAACTGTCAAAACTTGAAAGCAACCAAAATGTCCTTCAGTAGGTGAATGAATATTAAAAAAATTGTAGCACATCCAGAAAATGGAATATTATTCAGTGCTAAAAAAAAATGAGCATGAAGCTATGAAAAGACGTGGAGGAAACTTACACACCTGTTGCTAAATGAAACAAGCTGATCTGAAAAGGCTACATTCTATAGGTCTCCAACTCTATGACATTCTAGAAAAGACATAAATATGGAGACAGCAAAATTACCAGTGATTTCCAGGGGTTAAGAAAGAGAGAGGAATGAATAGGCAGATCACAGGGGATTTTTAGGGCAAAGAAACTATTCTGTATGATACGATAATGGCAGATACATATCATTATACATTTGTCAAAACCCATACAATATATAACACCAAGAGTGAACCCTAATGTAAACTATCGATTTTGAGTGATAATGATGTGTCAATGTAGGTTCATCAAGTGTGACAAATGTCCCACTCTGATGGGGGATGTTGATAGTAGAGGATGCTGGGAGTGGGGAGGGGAGGTATATGAGAACACTCTGTATTTCCACATATTTTGCTGTGAACCTAAAACTTCTTTAGAAATAAAGTTTATTTGAAAAAAATAAACAAACACTTATAAATAAATAAAGCAATTACCAAAGGAGTAGATAAAATGGTAGTGGCATTTTGCTCTAGGGGGTTGAGTCAATGCTGATTTTCTAACATCTCTGCTTTCCTAAATATTATTTCCAAACTATATGAAAGCAAACACACCCTATGGGAAAGACAGCAAAATAAGCCTCTTTAGTTCTTAAACATCAGTGCAAATTAGCTAATTTAAGAATTTTTTTTTCTGGAAAACAGATTTGTTTTGGGACAGGCTGGTAAAAGAGTGACCAGCCAGAAATTACGGGGTTTTTTTTTTTCTCTTTTTTTCTTCTTTCCATTTGTTTCTCTTCTTGGTCCAGAAAAGCTCCCATAAAATACCTGAGACCCTCTGATGTTACCTTGAAATAATTAACATTCACTACACATAAAAGATTGTCTACAGAGTGAGTAGTCCATTTTTCTTCCTGGGGAAGGGTATGATAGGATCTCCTTTCCCCCTGTAAAAAGGTAAACATATCATAGAATTGCTGAACAGACCTCATTTAGATGAGTGGTAAAGGAAAACCAGTCTCACTGAGAAAAGGAGGAGACATTTTTATTTCAAGGGCTTAATATAAAAGATGTATTTGCCCAGAGGTAAGACCAGGGAAGTAAAAGACAAAAGTGAGTCTTTGCAACCCACAGATTGGGAAAAAAATATTTGCAAACTATGCCTCTGAAAAAGCCCTAACATCTAGAATCTACAAGGAATACAAATGAACTGAAAGGAGAACAACAACAACAACAACAACAAAACAACCCTATTAAAAAGTGGGCAACAGACATGAACAGCCACTTCTCAAAGAATGACATACAAGCTGCTAGCAAACACATGAAAAAATGCTCAGCCTCACTAATCATTAGAGAAATACAAATCAAAACTACAAAGAGATATCACCTAACACTGGTAAGGATGGCTATCATTAATAAGTCAAAAAACAACAGGTGCTGGTGTGGTTGCAGAGAAAAGGAACACTTCTGTACTGTTGGTGGGAATGCAGACTAGTTCAACTTCTAAGGAAACAGTGTGACGATTTCTCAAAGACCTAAAAATTGAGATCCCATAGGATCCAGCAATCCCTCTCCTGGGGCTATACCCAGAGGAACATAAATCACTCTACCAAAAAGACTCCTGCACACCCATGTTTATTGCAGCACCATTAACATTAGCAAAAATATGGCACCAACCCAGATGCCCACTGGAAGTGGACTGGATAAAGAAGATGTACATATATATGGTAGAATTATTATGCAGCCATAAAGAAGAACAAAATAATGGCCTTCACAGCAACTTGAATGCAGCTGGAGACATTATACTAAGTGAACTATCACAGGAACAAGAACTAAATACCAAATGTTCTCACTTATAAGGGCGCCCCAAACACTAGTCACACTAGCATAAGGGTAGGATTGGCAGTCATTAAACACTGCTAAGAAAGGGAGGGAGGGAGCAGAGAGGGGACACATGGCAACACACGGGGTACCTGGTCTCCACTATCAGCGGGAGGGAGGACCAGCCGAAGCCCAAACTTCACCATATGCAACCTACTTACATAGGAAATTCTCGCTTGTATTCCACAACTCTCAAAAAAAAAAAAAGTTTGAAGTAAGCACCTGAACTGAACTTAGCCTGATACTCCAAGACAGCATTTGAGAGCCCAAAGCAATGACCGGAATAGGGAACTCAAACCCATCAATTAGTTCTGGTCCTGATGCCCATAATGTCATGACCTGGCTACCAGTGTGCTCCCTACCAGGTCACTCCTGGGACAAAACATCCTAACTTCTCTCCTCTCCATGGAGGTCTGATGCACAAACCACCTTGGTGCAAAGATTTGACTAATCCTGGTCAACTTCTGCTGCTAACAAGAGACAACCTGCTCTAAGCAACTGCAGACTCTGGGAAGCCCTACAGCAGAGGCTCTTGGATATATATTCTGGAGAAACTGACTCTCTTGAATAATTTTTGAAGAAAACTTATTGAGAGATAATTCATATACCATTTTAAAATAATCTGTATTGAGATGTAGTATATATGCAATTATAATGATGCACATTTAATTTTGTATTTTTAATCCTATGGTTTCATTTTGATGATCCTGGCTGTAACTTGTAGTGGATAGTGCTATATAATATCAGTAGTCACGTTTGTTTTGTGTTTACTTTTGGGAAGCTCCATGGTGCCTAATTAATGGCTTTTCATCTCTTTATCAGTTATAGCCAAATCTGGGAACTAGCTACAGGGACTCGATTGAAATTCAAAAACAGTATCAGCTTTAAGCAGAATGAATATAGTACTCAAGTTTCAGAAGTCCTGCCCTGGGGCCCATGGTGGGAAGGTGGGTGGTTCTATATTTCCTGGTATGACTGGTAGTTGACTAGGTGGGAGGCCTGAGTGTCCACACTCTGGGAGCAGATGGAGGCACTTAGTTCCACACTGGTCTGTGGTTACATTTGGGGAGACTTTTTAGGATCTTTATAATTTGAGAGACTTTTCACTATCCAGGTTATATAGTGGTCATAGTAGAATAAAACTCTAGACTGGAACTAAGGTTATAATTACCATCTGGCTCTCAATAGTAAAGATAGACTCTAACTTTTTATATATTAATTCATTCTTCATTTATTCAACAGATCATTAAGAGACCACTGTGTGCCAGGAACTGTTCTAGATGTTGAGGCTATACTGGCAAGCAAAGACAGGCAGGATTTATATCATTGGGGCACTTACAATCTGACAGGAGACAGAGATAAAGCAAATACATAAATGAATATTCAATTGCAAACCATGTTATGTACTTTGAAGGCAAGACAAACAGCAGATAAAAGAGGAACTTGACCTGGTTTAGAGAGTCAGTGCTGGTTTCCCACAGTGAAAATTTGAACTTAGATATGAAACATGAGCAGTGCTTAACGGGAAATGGGGAGAAGGGACTCAGTATATTCAGACACAGCATACACATGCACAAGGGCCCAGTGAAAGAAGGAAACACAAGCTTTCAAGGAACTGAGACACAGCCAGTGTGCTTGGAGTGCAGAGCAGGAAGGGAAAAGAGTGGTGGAAGTAGGAGCCAGAGATGGGCCAAGGTAGGCATGCCAGACTCTGTAGGCCATGTTAAGGATTTTCCACTGGCTGTAGAGACATAAAAGTTCTTGCTGTCCTTAATGCAAACTGCTCCAGTGAAGTGAGGGCATGGAAGACAGGTTGGCATCAACTAGACATGCATGGGAAGTAAGGAAATGAAAACAATGAGAATAGGCAACACTTCTTGGAAAATGTGGCAGGGAGAAAAAAGGTCAATAGATGGAGAGAAGGGTGCATTCAAGAAGGTTTTTTTGTTCCTTAAAATGGGAGCATTGATATTTAAATATTTATGAGATAGATTTCTGTATCTGCCCAAGATAGAGTAACAGGGATCCAATTTACCCTCCTGCCTGAAATGACAGCAACAGCAATCAGACGAAATAAATAAAACGATGGTTTTCAGATGCTTGGCATCAGAGATAAAGGACAAAGAGTCCCGAGAGATGCAAAATAAATGTGGTGAACCATTGATTACCCCAATTTACTGCCTCGAGAGAGTTTCCAGACTGTGTTGTAGGGAGGGAGACTCCAGGAAACACCTGGTATACTCCCTAAGTTGAAGTGACAAAGCCAAGAGTCAAGGGAACCCAAGGTAGATGAAGTATGCAGGGCAGACTGCCTATAAGTACAAAAGCTGCCCTGAGGGAGAACCCCAGAAAGCTGGAGAATACCGTCATGTGTTTTCAGCAGAATACTGATTATAAAAAGTATCAGAAGTACAAATCAGGAATAAATCTAACAAAAGCTGTGAGAGACTTGAACACTAAAAACTGTAAAACATTGCTGAAAGAAACTAAAGATGACTCAACTAAATAGAAAAATATACCTTGTTCATTGGTGGAGAGACTCAATGTTAAGACACCAATTCTACCCAAATTGGTCTATAGATTAAATGCAATTCTAATCAAAACTTAACAGGCTTTTCTATAAAAATTAACAAGGTGGGGCAACCCCCTCGGGTCCCCTCCCACTGTGGGAACTTTTCTGTCCTCTCAAAAAATCCTGCTTTAAAAAAAAAATTTAACAAGGTGATTCTAACATTCATATGGAAAAGCAGAGCACCTAAAATAGTCAAACAAATTTTGCAAAATAAGAACAAATTTGGGAGATAAATGTTACCTAATTTCAAGACTTATTATAAAACAACATCAATTGAAACAGTGTGGCATTGGCATGTTGAGAGAAAATAGATTCATGAAATGGAATAGTGATCCCAGAAATAGAAAGTGCAGATAGTTACAGATGACACACTTTTTACAACATTCACAACATTGAAAAGGTATAGGAAAAACATAGAATTATAATCTTATGGCAACACTGTTGTATATGTGGTCTGTTGTTGAGGGAAACATATACTTTAAATATATAGGGTTTATTATATGTCAATTATACCTCAATAAGTCTATCTAAAAAAACACTTATGAGATAAATGCAGAACTGAAGTGGAGGGAATGAGAAGGTATAATCTATATGGTAAGTTTACAAAAGTTGGGGTGAGGCATGTAAAACACAGGTCAAAGTAGTTTTGCATGGGGTTAAGGACACATCTGCAGTAGCAGGAGGGAAAAAAGAGAAGGTGGGGCAGAATGGATGGAGATTTGTAGGTTTGGAAGCATGGAGGTGAAAGAGTCCCCATATAATGGCTTCTCTTTTTTTAATGGAAAAATTGAAGAAAAAGTCATATGCTGAGAGTGAGGTGGAGAACATTTGAAATAGTAATTGCAGATGGAATACAATGTATCTAGAGAGAAGAAGAATGGTTTCTTCAGGCAGTGTTGAGGGCAAAGAGATAGTGGTGCCCCTCTACCCTCCCACAAAATTTCCTGCAACAGCAGTCAAATGCCCTGGTACAGACACTGAGGAAGTAGATTGTTCAGTTCACACAGGAATGGAGATTCTGTTAGACAGTGATGGATTAAAGATAAATAGGAAGGAAGTACAGGGTAAGAGTAGAGCGTGAACTCTAAGGTAAATAAGGAGTAACATGAAGTTAGGAGAAAGCTAATATTTTGTGAGAAAACAAGCATACGGAATGAAAGGTCTGCTTTCAGAAATTTCAGAAGAGTTTTAGAGAAAATAGTTTAATTAAGAATAGGAAAATGAGAGGCCGAGGTGAAAGGATTGTTTGAGGCCAAGAGTTCAAGACCAGCCTGGGTAACATAACAAGACCGGGTCTTTACAAAAAATAGAAAAATTAGCTTGAGCATAGTGGCGCATGCCTGTAGTCCTAGCTACTTGGGAGGCTAAGGTGGGAGGATCACTTGAGCCTGCAGTGAGTTATAATTATGCCAATGCTCTCCAGCCTGGGCAACGGAGTGAGATCTTATCTCTAAAAAAACAAAACAAAACAAAAATAGGAAGAATTGAAAGTTGTGATCAGGGAGTAAGATATGTGAAATAGTAATTTTCAAGCTGGGTGAGTTTTAGATGTTGACAAGGTTTACAGTGTTACTACTGAAGTAAGACACTGAGGGTTACTTGCCCTTTAGTGATGAAGTTAAGAGACTCCATATAGATATGTTATTGAAAAAGTGGTTTGGATTTTGTTGATTGCAACCCTAGAGCATTGTTTAACATGTTCTCTGTCCCTTTATATCCTATAAATTGATATTTTGATCTGGAAGTTTGATCAGGTTCTGGTTTGATTTTTTTTCTTTTGCGAGACTACCTCATAGCTAGTGGTGTGTATTTTTATCAGGATATACTTAATGTCTGATTATTACTGTCTGTGATGCTGGTAGACACTGGTGATCACCATCCCCCAGGCTCATTAGTTCAGTGTGATCCTGAATGATAACATTCTAAATCTAATCATTTCTATTTCAGTTACTATCTTCTATAAAAAGAAACTTTCCCTCACCGATTATTTATTTATGTAGAGGCATAGTTCAACAGAATATATGCTTGATGCTTTCCCTTGGTCAACTTAAATTAATGACAGAGAGAGAGTCTCCAAAAAAAAAAGTGGTTTATTTGGGAGTGAAAAGGATTGCAATCCAGGATGTGCAAGCCATGATAGATCATAACCATATCCAGAGAGGCTAGAGTAAGACTTTTGAAGGCAAAGTGAGGAAGGTTACGTAAGTTGTTTTGGAACAATGATCCTTGGCTACAAGGATTAATAACAAGTGTGGCATCAGTTCAAATTTGAACAGGCAGTTGCTAGGCAGATATCTTTTTGCAAAGTGGCCTTCAGCAAGAAGGTTGCAGTTCGGCAGAGTTATTGAGCTAGATGTTGTCATTCAGCAATTGTGTATATGCCACCGCCTTCCCTCATGGCCTGCTGGTTCCAATTTGTTACAGTTTGACATAAGTGACTCTATTTTGATTCTAACAGCTTTCATGTCTTTATCAGAACCAAACTAAAATCATGAATTGGTTTCCTAGAATCCCTCCAAAGGTAAGGGACTAGTTTTATTTTAAAAATTCTGAACATATAGATTGTTACATATTTGACCTGTTTCAACCCATTGCAATTATTATTCCTACTGACACTTTTAGTCAATGAATGCCTCTTCAATTTAGCTCCTCTGTCCCCTACATCCTTTGACATGACCTAGTAGCATTTGATAGCATCACTGTTTTCTGGCACAAGACATTCCAAGTAAAATTTATACAGATCCTGTCCCAGATCTGGAATAAGCCATTTCTCTATGAAATTCTGGTTCCTTTTAGTGAAAAATAGAATTTAGAGACCATCCTCTGGGTGCCAAGAGTTTTCAATGCCACTGAGTAAGCCATTGTTTCTTGGTCTTTTCAAAAGACAAAGTTAGAAAACAGTTACTTTAAAGATAAAATACATCCTGAATGCATACTGATGTCAATAACTTTAACCTTCATGGACACAATACACACATTTTACAATAAATTACAAGGTGTGGAAAAGACATGAAAAAGAAATCTATGGCTAAAAAGAGACTTAAGGGACTTTGTAGCTTGTAAGCTCAGGTCAAACCCTTGGCCCTGGCCAAAATCAGCTACATTTCACTAACCCACATTTAAAATTGAGATGGCTACTTCTTGTAGTCCAGAATGGCAATAAAAAAATCAAGAATCAAAAACCTTCCTAAATCTACTAAATTTCACTTTTTAATTTTTAAAAAAATTACCTTTTTAAATATTTTATTTATTTTTTATTGATACATACTATGTGTATGTATTTATGGGGTAAATGCATAGGATATGTAATGATCAAGTCAGGTTATTTAGGATATCTATTACCTCTTGTGTTTATCGTTTCTATGTTTTGGGAACATTTTAAGTCCTTTCTTTAAGCTATTTTGAAATATGCAATACATTGTTGTTAACCATAATCATCCCACTCTGCCATTGAACAATAAAACGATTCCTTCTTTATAACTATGTGTTCCTACCCATTAACCAAGCTCTTTCATCCCCCATCCCAAGGACAACCTTTCCCACCTTTGGTAACGCTTATTCTACTCTCTCCCTCCATCCATCCATGAGGTCAATTCTTTTAGTTCCCACATATGAATGAAAACACCCACTGTTTGTCTTTCTATGCCTGGCTTATTTCATTTAACATAAGGACTTCCAGTTTTATGCATGCTGCTGCAAATGACATGATTTCATTCTTTTAAAAAAAAAAGTTTTTGTTTTAGAACTGTCTATTCATTTCTTTTGCCCACTTTGTAATGGGGTTGTTTGTTTTTTTCTTTTTGGCACATTTGAGTTCCTTGTAGGTCCTAGATATTAGGCCTTTGTCAGACATACAGTTGGCAAATATTTTTTCCCAGTCTGTGGTCTGTCTCCCTGCTCTCCTGATGGTTTCTTTGGCTTTGCAGAAGCTTGCCAGTTTGATGAGGTCCCACTTGTCTATCTTATCTCTTATGGCATGGGCACTTGGGATTTTGATCAGGAATTGGTTGCCAGTTCCAATTTCCATAAGGGTGTCTCCTGCATTTTCTAAGGTTCTTACAGTTTCTAAGGTTATATGTTTAGGTCTTTGATCCATTTAGAATTGATTTTTGTATATAGTGATAGGGAGGGATCTTGTTTTAATCTTCTGCATGTGGTCAGCCAATTTTCCCAGCACCATTTACCGAATAGATTCCCCTCTCCCCAGTCATTGGTGGTAGAGGCTTTGTCAAAGATGAGTTGGTTGAGAAAGATGAGTTGGTTGAGGTTTTTGCTTCTGAAATCTCTATCCTGTTCCATTGGTCTATATGTCTGTTCTTGTATCAATGGCTGTTTGTTTTTTTTTTTTTGAGTTGGAGTCTCACTCTGTCACCCAGACTGGAGTGCAGTGGCTGCTCCCGGCCACCGCAGCCTCGACCTGCTGGGCTCCGGCAATCCTTCTGCCTCAGCCTTCCGAGTAGCCGGAATTACAGG
>CAUYQG010050226.1:0-26969 GCA_963574415.1 Tarsius wallacei | reverse complement strand
GTAGGAGCTCAATTAATGTTCAGGAACTGAACGGAGCCTGCTATGTTCCCTTCTACCTGAAGGGCTGATCGAGTTGGGTATATTTTTGTTAGGTTATTTAGAGTTGGGGTTTCTCTTCGTTGCCCAGGATGGAGTTCAGTGGCACGGTCACAGCTTACCGCAGCCTCGACCTCCTAGACTCAGGCGATTTTTCTACCTCAGCCTCCCTAGTAGCTGGGGCTACAGGTGTGCCCCACTACCCCTGGCTAATTTTTGAATGTTTTGTAGAGACGAGGTCTCACTGTGTTGCCCCAGCTGGTCTCAAACTCCTTGGTTCAAACAATCCTCCCGCCTCAGCCTCCCAAAGTGCTGGGATTACAGGCATGAGCCAGCATGCCCAGCCAGGATATATTGATAAGAGCTGTCCTTGGGGTGGAGAAGAGATGGAATCCCAGGGGCTGCTAGAGTCAGAACACTGTCCAGGGCAGCTGGGCATCCCAGCAGAGTGGCCAGCCCCTCTCTGTGCCCTTTTCCTTCCAGTTCCCCTGGAACCAGCCTCCCCTGCCCACTTCTCCAGCCCCAGATATTCAAGTGTAACAGAACCAGCACCCATGCAGGTCATGCAAAGGACAGTAGGGAGTAGGGGAGGCAGTGCCACGACCCCAGGGCCGCCAGAGCCTCTTATCCTCCTGGGCTTCTTTCCACAAAGGAGTCTGCCTTTCTGTCCCCCGAAGGCTGGTTTCAGAATCACTCTCCATGCAGACAGTTTTATTTACAAGGAAATCTTGGCAGGATCTTGACTTGTTAGTAGAGTAGGGATGGGGAGGAGGGTGGTGAGAAACAAAAATAGTTGAAACGATCACACTTTCTGAAACCGAGATGAAAATTGGTGTCTGCAGCAGACTCACCTAATTAGAACCGAGTTAATTTCCTTCTCTGTTTAAGGGGAGCAGTCATTGCTGGGTGAGATGGTCACAGGTCGGATCCTGGGGATGGGATTATGTGTTTACTTCATGGAGATGAGAGCATTAATTGCAGCTTTCACTAATGGAAAGAGCCTCCGTTTCTGAGAGGGGCAAAGGCGAGCGAGTGAGTGGGTGGTGGAAGAGGAAGGGGAGAGGAGTGGACGG
Source organism: Tarsius wallacei (assembly GCA_963574415.1). Classification (NCBI taxonomy): domain Eukaryota; kingdom Metazoa; phylum Chordata; class Mammalia; order Primates; family Tarsiidae; genus Tarsius; species Tarsius wallacei. The sequence continues at coordinate 25,860 of CAUYQG010050226.1, read as the reverse complement.
CACAGTCTTGGTGCTGGCTGGGACTGGCCAGAGGTGGCCAGGAATGACCCCCACACCTCCCGGGGAGAGCGGGCACCTGTCCCTGCCACTGAACTCCATCCTGGGCAACGAAGAGAAACCCCAACTCTAAATAACCTAACAAAAATATACCCAACTCGATCATCCCTTCAGGTAGAAGGGAACATAGCAGGCTCCGTTCAGTTCCTGAACATTAATTGAGCTCCTACTAGGAACCAGTGACAGAGCTTTGGGAATACAGAGATGGGTATCATCTAGGCCCTGCCCTTTAGAAACAGATAATTGGGGTGACAGCCATGTTCAACACAAGGATAAGTAAGACTTGGATTCAAGGGAAGTCTCAGGGTGTAGAAGTCCAAAGGAGAGGGTCCCTGTGGGTCCAGAAAGGCTTCCCAAGAGATAAGTCCCCAGCATCAGGCAATGTGGGGAAGGCGAAAGGGGAGTGTTCCAGACAGAGGGAACAGCATGGACAAAGGCTGGAGGCGTGGAGCAGCATGATACTGGAAGCCAACTGCAAGCAATTTGGCATGGCTGGAAGTTGAAGCAAGCGGCCCAAAGTAATGAGCCCCACCTGGAGGAAAGAGTCGTGAAGGGCTATGAGTTTCAGGAGGAAAGAGCTTGGTCTTTACCCTAAGGGCAGCGGGGAGCCATTGAAGGATTGTGAGCAGGAGAGTAATCTCTTAAAAGATCCGCTTGGCTGGAGTGTGGACTCTAGACAGGAGGGAGGTTGGCCTGAGCTCAGGGACTTGGGAGGTGCTGTCCAAGGACAACGTCATGAAGGCAGCAGCAGTTAGAATAAAAGGGAGGGGGACCTAGGAAGTATTCAGAAGGGCATCTTATTCCTCCTTCCACCCCTAGGACATTTACCCCACCCTGGGAGACAGTGTTCCCAGAGGTCTCCTAGGAAAGAATTCCAGACCTCTTGCCAGAATCCTCCCCTCAGGAGTGGCTTCCCTCTCACTGGCCTTTGCTGGAGGGAGAATGGCCATTTGGACTTGGAGAATATCAGGATGAGTGTGACATCCAGCATCCTCCATGATCCTGAGGCCACCCTCTCACCTGTCGTCCTGTGTTACCTAAGTATCCAGCTCACTCTGCCTTCAGCCCCAGGTGAATCTGCAACTAAGTAGAGCCCACTTCCCATGGGCAGTGGGACATGGAATCTGGGGCCATGGCCTAGAAGTCTCCAGGGACAGAAGTGGCTGGGCTACCTGATAGCCTTTGTTCTACTCTCACCTATGACAGCCTAAGGACTGGCACATTCTGCGCCATATTTGGGACAGAGGAGGGGATGGACATGGCATCTGCTCACTTTCCCTGATTCACTGCAGTAGGCCAGATACTTGTCAATGCCTGAAGGTGGGCTCTGTCCTGTGAAAACCCTTGGGGTCCAGTGAGGGATGACAGCACACAGGGCTGATTGGCACTGACACCCTGCTCTTCATACTCCTAATCAATGCAGAACATGATAAGGACCTGGGGGAGGGTGTTTCAAACTCCAAGGGGCCAGACTTAGTTCAGCGGGGCAGGGGCATGCTATGGAAGTGAGCCTTGAAAGATGGGCAACTGGGCCGGGCTCGGTGGCTCAGCCTGTAATCCCAGCACTTTGGGAGGCCGAGGCGAGTAGATTGCCTGAGCCCGCGGGTTTAAGACCCATCCGGGCCACTTGGTGAGACCTCATCTCTACAATAAATAAAAAATAAAAAATAAAAGAAAGATGGGCAACTTTGGGGTAGAGAAGCATTTCTAGGCGGAGGGAAAGGCACAGGGATAGGAAAGCTGTTGACTGTGCTGGGAACCACCGAGTGGCTGGGCACAAAGTAAGGCTGGCCAGGTAGGTGAGGAGGACTGGGTCAAAAAAGCCCTTGAGTGCCAGGCTGAGGAGGTTGGACCTCACCCAGCGGGCAATGGAGACACAGGGACGCCTTCTAACTGGAGAGGCATTTTAGGAAGATTAAGTTGGCAGTGACTCAACAGTGCCGTTCAACTAACACGTTGCGAGTGTCCATCACTTGCCAGACCCTGGCCGAGGTGCTGACAATACAAAGGGGATAGGACCTGGGTCCTGGTCTCCTGGGAGAAAATGAGATCATCCTCTCATTACAGTCCAGGGGGAGAAGGAAGAGGAGAGAGGGAGGGCTTTGGGGAGCTGTACCTCAAATGCGCCCTCCAAGGACCTGATGCTCTGGACCCGGGAGCTGGGACAATGGGCTGCCACTGGAAAGCCAGGAGGAGCCAGGAGGAGAGGGGAGAGGAGGGAAGCCTGGTAGTTTGTTTGTGGACACCTCGAGCTAATGAGAAGCCAGGAAAGACACATAAAAGGCTGTAATTACTGCTCAAAGCAAATGCCAGTGCCCAGAAGGGGGGCAGATGAAGCCAACTTTTTCTGCAGAGCCTCTCCTGCTTGGGGCTCCTTCTGACATCTCTTTGACCAGTCCCACATCCTTCCAGGTCCTTCCTCTGTCCAAAGCAAACCTGAACCTACACTGTCCCTTGCAGTGCCCTCTCCCCACCTGTAGCTCCAGTCTTCTAAGAAGCTGCGAGCCGGCCCGAAGCTGCTGCGGTTTGCCTGCCTAAGATGAAGACATAAGTTATTTTTGACTGAGATCCAAGCCCAGGCCCTGAATTCTTTTGTCTTCCAGGAATCCCCCAGTCGTGTTTGAAGTCTGCAAGTCCCAACAGCAGACGCAGCTCAGGGTGGTGGAATCCAGCCACCCTCCAACTCCTTCTCCAGCATTCTTCCATCACTGCCCGCTGTCTGCCAGATCAAACAGAACAAGACTGCTAAGCGGATTTTTCCCCCCTTTTCGTCTCTTCCTTTCACTCCAGGGCCCCCAATTTTCTGAGTAACTTAAATCATGACTGAAAGCTGTCTAGGTTCACAGACCAAATCCTTTCAAAGAGAGGCGTGGGCACCCAAAAGCTGAGCTCAGAAAAGCACAAAGGAAACTTGCTCGGTCCCAAGATTTAGCCAGTCACACATTCAGGGAAACAATTGGTGGATTTGCCAGGTCTCACCTTCCTTTCCTGCCATCTCCTTGGGACCTGGTTGGGTCCCGGGTCCCATTTCCTGACACTTCTGTGTGACCTTCACTTACACTATAGGGAGATCTGTCTCCTCGGCAATCACCCTATTCTATCTTACCCATCCCTCTGGTAAATGCTCTCTCCTCCACAAAGCCCTTCCTCAGCTCTCCAGCCCAAAGGAACCACTCCTTCCTCAGAATCACTTTTTTCTTTTGACCTTGCGTTACATGATCTAATCTTCCTGATACCAGAATGTACATTCCTTGAAGGGGAGGATTATGGCTAATTCAATTTTGCATCCATCACACGGTACAACATTGCCCACCGTCGGAACCGAACAAATGTCTGTTTAATGAAAAACGAGAGCATGCCTCTCTTGATATGACACAAAGTCTAATTATATAGTTATTACTCTCAGACTGCAACAAGAGACAAGTTTTATGCTATGGAGAAAAAATTATTCTGCACAATAAGAATACACTTGTATGCCTGCTGCCTTTATTTCAAAATACTTCCGCATTTATCATTTCATTTCATCCTCAAAAGGCCAGCTTTTTTTGAGGTAAGCAGAACAGATACAATGGCCTCCATTTTACAAATGGAGACACTAAAATCCCTGGGTCCAGAGAAGGTTTGATTTTCCATTCCTCTCACCAAAGTTCTTATTTTAAGAGTGAGACACAAAAGCCCCCGATGGTGGCGAGTGCCCTTGGCCCTGGCCACTGACCACTGCCTGCAGAGACTGTTCTCTCAGGGCAACCGGGCAGGGCTGAATCAGAGCGCACAAATAGGGCTTGTCCAGCTGCAGGCTTGTATGAGTCAGAGACTTTGGGGGTTGGCTCCAGCTTTGTAGCAGAAGCTTCCATGGGTCTGTTTGTCTGCTTTGTTTCTCTTAAGCTGTGTGTGTAATCAACGTCCCCGGAAAAAGAGGGAATGGTTTGCTTTCATTCCCCACTGCCCAGAACCAGGCACCAGGATGCCCAACAGACTCTGTAGAGGGAAATGAATGGGAGAGTCAGCTGGGCACAGTGGCTCATGCCTGTAATCCCAGCACTTTGGGAGGTGGAAGCGAGAGGATTGCCTGAGTCCAGGGGTTTGAGACCAGCCTGGACAACTTGGCAAGACAACTCTACAATAAATCAAAAAATTAGCCGGGCATGGTGACATGGGCCTATAGTTCTAGCTACTTGGGTGCCTGAGGCAGAAGTATTGCCTGAGCCCAGCAGGTCGAGGCTGCAGTAGCTGTGAGTGTGCCACTGCACTCCAGCCTGGGTGACAAAGACTCCGACTCAAAAAAAAAGAAAAGAAAAGAAATAGGGAGAGCCTGTTAGAACCATGGGCAAGTGGCTGCAAGACCCATGGTAAACCTTTACGTTAGAGCGTACTGGCTATGAGGGCAAGGGCTTGGTTTTGTTTGTCACAGCAGTCTCTTTGAGTCCTAGAATGATCCTTGGCACATAGAAGGTTCACAAAAAGCATCTGCTCTATGAATGAACCTGTCCTATCTATACTTCTCCAGGCCTAGAGAAAGCCTCCCCAGAGGTCAGGATCCCTGGGAAGTCTGCCCAGTGTCTGGCCTCCTGGGAGTTCCTTGGCCTCCTTTGGGGAAGAATGTCGGTTCAGCCCAGCACCTACCCCAGGGAGGCGCTACTGTGCCGGGGACCATGAGGCAAGGCTTTCTGAAGAGGATGCAGCAGCAGCAGAAGGACCGGCAACAGTAAGACATTTTGGAGCTCCCGATTCAGCATGGCAAGAGGCAACTGGTGCTGGGGAGGCAGCCCTGGACAGAAACGCAGCAGCAGTGACAACAGCAGCAGCAACTGCCTGGGAACGCCAGGCAGAGGAGTGAGACAGTGGGCACTCAAATCTGTTTCCTCCATCCCAGCCACACCGCCCAATGAGGCTGTGTGAGAACTTCGCAGTGCACATTGTAAATACCATCTGTCACACTGCCTGCCCAGACGCGGCCTTCCTCCCTGGAAGGGAAGCATTCTTTATTATTTATGCAGAACGCACCCTACTTAAGTGTTGCGCCATGAGGAGAGGGAAAAAAATGCCTACAGGAGTCAAGGACTCCAGGGATCTGCCCCTCGGATGGCAGCTGGTTGGGAGGGCTTGCTCATCCATCTTTCTGGGGTGGGAGGTTAACTCAGTCAGGCAAGAGCACAACCCTAGGAATTAGGAGGCCTGTGCTCTCAGCTTAGTCCTGTCACCAGCTTGCTGTGTGACCTTGAGCCCCGTGGGCCACTATTTTTTCATCTGTAAATGCAGAGGTCAGATTAGGTGATCCGTGACATCCTTCCAGCTCTAAAATTCAGTTGTGTCCGAGTCGTTCTCCCTCTTGTGCCGGCCCAGAAGTCTGATCCTTATCCATCAGCCCTTCTTCCCAGGCTGGACAGGCGAAATGCAGCTCAGGATGTGATGCCTTAGCACCCCAGAGCAGGATAAGGGCTCAGCAGATCTAGGTTCTTGTCCAAGCTCTGTCAACTATTTAGCCTTGGTACTCTGGGGAAGGCGACTTCCTAATCTTAGTTTTGTTTCTTGTGAAATAAGTGGAAGGGAATAGGAGATTTCTGCAAGATAACCCATCTCTAAATTCCGTGATCTTCAATTTTCCCTTTCCGAACACTGCTGATAAGCATCTTTTCAGACCGACCCACTAGACATGGAGATTAGTGAGACATAGTTCTCAGCTGGCCATGAGCTCCAAGTCAGGTGGAAAAGACATGCTAAAAACAGCTGCAGGTACAATGTGACAGGTACCAAGGAGAGATGGATGCAAAGGATGTGGTGACACAAAGGGATACCAGTAAGTGATGCTGGAGCTGAATCTTTTTAAATTAAAAAAAATTTTTTTTGAGTTGGAGTCTCACTCTGTTGCCTAGGCTGAAGTGCAGTGGCATGTTCACAGCCATCACAGCCTTGACCTGCTGGGCTCAGGTGATCCTTCTGCCTCAGTCTTCCAATTAGCTGGAACTACAGGTGCTCGTCACCATGCTCGACTAATTTTTTAATTTATTGTAGAGATGAGGTCTTGCCAAGTTGCCCAGGCTGGCCTCAAACCCCTGGACTCAGGCAATCCTCTCACCTCAGTCTCCCAAAGTGTTGGCATTGCACAACGTGAGCCACCACACCCGGCTTGGAGCTGAATCTTTTTATTTTCATTTTTCAAGTTGAGGTCTCACTCTGTTACCCAGGCTGGAGTGCAGTGGCATGATCATGGCTCACTGCAGTCTCAAACTCTGGGGCTTAAGTGATCCTCCCACCTCAGCCTCTTAAATAGAGATGAAGTCTCACTATGTTGCCTAGGCCGGTCTCAAACTCCTGGGCTCAAGCAATCCTCTTGCCTTGGACTCCCCAAGTGCTGAGAATACAGACATGAACCATCACACTCAGCATGGCATTGAATCTTAAAAGACCAGGTAGGGGTCCACCACGTAGATGAAGCTTGATATGTTCAAGACAGAAGGACCCGCGTATACTAAGGCAGGAAGGTGTGAGTCCACATAGGAACTGCTCACCTACCCACTGTTAGGGTGACAGTGACATTCTGGGAGTCTGCGTCGACTACTTCCTCTCCCACCCCCTCGAACAACCCAGTACTCCCTGGGTTGGAGGTGAGGGGGCTTAGGGTTGGTAGCTCAGTTTGGCCTCCCTGACCGTGAAGTACATCACTAAGGAGATCAGTGACATGAAAAACAAGTCTTCCCTTCCATCTCCTGCCTTTATCTGTTTTCTGAATTAGAGTCAGTGAAACAGGTTGAAATTCAGGGGCAGCCGGGCTCGGTGGCTCAGCCTGTAATCCTGCGCTTTGGGAGGCTGAGGTGAGTGGATTGCTTGAGCCCACGGGTTCGAGACTCGCCTAGGCAACTTGGCGAGACCTCATCTCTACAATAAATCAAAAACTAGCCGGGCATGGTAGCGCGCGCATGTAGTTCCAGCTCCTTGTAAGGCTGAGGCGGAAGGATCGCCAGAGCCCAGCAGGTTGAGACTGCGGTGGCCGGGAGCGGCCACTGCACTCCAGTCTGGGCGACAGAGTGAGACTCCAACTTAAAAAAAAAAAAAGAAAAGAAAGAAAGAAATTCAGGGACTGGCTCAAATGGCCCAAGGTGATGCCCCAGTTCTCCAGCCTTGCCCACCGCCAGGCGAGTGGGAGGAGGAAAGTGGCAATGTGCAAAATGGAGCTCAGTGGCTTGCGTGCACGGTCTCGGTTTGCTGGGCATCCTCCTCTGTGCGGCCAGAGCACGTGATCTACAGCTGTGGCGGCCTGTTGTGGCTCCTCGGGGAGCTGTCCAAGTCCTCTGCAGAGAGATGGAGTTAACCTGTCCCTTCTGCGTGAAGGACGTCCTGCAACGGAGGAGATGTGCTTCCCCCCATCCTAGCTTCTCGATCGGGTCACTGCCGCTCGGGTCTGCAGCTCACACGCCTGGCTCTGCGTACTCCAAAACACACAAGAACCGCAGAGAGGGGAGACGTGTGCGTCCAAGACATTGTTAGCTGTGAGCAGCCTCATCGGCTGTGGGCCACGGAGTTAACCCGGCTCAGGGAAAGCCTGAGAAGTGCCAGGAAGCATTCTGCTGGCTTGGCTCACTGCAACAATTTATATACCAGGAAAAAAGGGGCCACGAGTCAGGGAAATACCAGAAATGTTGAGAGAACGGGCACATTTGTCAGAGGGTTCCTGGGGCACGATTATATTTGCAGAGGGACAGGTCTGCGGGGGAGGTCCTTTCATCAGAGAGCAGAGACGCCGGCTGACGGCTCATTCATTATCCAGGGCTCTTTTGGAGGAGGGTGGTGGCTTGGAGCACACCCACGCCTGTCCTCCCTTCCCAGAATCTTGAAGCCGTGGTCGCCTGGAGCTGAAGGAGCATTCAGGATTGGGCTTCTCTCAACACTCCCAGCTCTGCTTCTATAGACACTTGCCTCCTGTATCTTCTTTCCCGACTTAAACCAGCCAGTGCGTCCTCCCGACTGCCAGCTGTCACTCTCTCCTTAATGTAACTGACCAGATTTAGTAAATAACACAGCTTGGGCTCTGGCGACAGGAGTTCTGCTGTCCTGCCGGGGCTGAACTAGGAGGCAGTAGGGACGAGGCTGGGACTGGGTAAGTGGGTTTGGAAATACGAATAACTGGAAGGCCATTTAACATTATGTGCTGCATTAGCACAGAATTTTCAAGGACTCATTGCTTTTGTCCTGACAATACATGTGTCTGCGTTTGTCTTCCTCCATGAAACTGCAGATCCTGAGCAGCAGGGATGATGTCTGTCTTGGCCAGGTGGATTGGTGGTCACACTGATGCCCCCCAAAAGCCTTGGTCAGTCACGGGGAGCTGAGGTGAGGGTGAATGGGCAGCTGACACAAAGGCATCATACAAGCAGAGTCCCAGTGATGCCCTATGACTAGTGGCCGGTGGCCTCTCTTGCAGAGGGCAGCAGGCAGAGGCTGTGTGGACAGCTGCGTGTCAAGAGCGTGCCCACTTACTGGGAGTCCTGTAATCGCTGGTATGTTTATTGTTTTTTCCGTGTTACATCAAGACCTCACAAGGACAGATGCCTCTGTACTCACCTCACTTTCTCTGCATCCTAGTACCATGCCTGTCAGTGTGGCACTGAGGGGTTTAGCAGGAAACACACACGTTTATGCATACAGACCTCTATCCACCTGTGGCAGGATAACCTTCAGCAAGTTAGTCAACCTCAATGAGCCTTGGTTACCTTGGATTTCAGTGAGGCTAATCTTACCCATCTTGCTAGGATGTGGGTAAAAAGGATGGGCAGGGCCTGACACAGAGAAGCTCCCAGTAAGCATCGGTCCTCCCTTCCTTTCCCCTCCGGATACTCAATACGGAGTTGAATAAATGAATAAATTATTTCAGAGATGCATATACATTGGCAGCTTTCTTGGATACATTCACATTCCCCTAAGCCCATGTATTGCAGTTAAAGAAACATCCAACTAGGTAACCACATTTGCAGAATATAGCAGGAGACGGTCATCCATGTGGGGGGCTAACATGGTTTCCAAGAGATGGAGAGGCACCTCTACTGTTGTTTTTTGAAAGGGATATACAAATAAACTACCTCAGGAAACAATGCCACGGGACCTTGAATTTGACCTCTCTTATCTCGCTCCTTGACACAGGAAGCCCACATTTGGTGCCTAATAAATGCACACTAAAGCCTTTGCCCCCTGAGAGGTGATGCAAGACTGGCTGGGAGCCACTTGAAGTCCTGGAGCCACAGTGTCCTCTAGTGGAGAAACACAGCCACAGCATCCCACAGAGCTGACCAAGACACACAGTGCCCAGGACTGGGCAGGTTCCCTAAAGTGACCTGGAACAGCCCCGTGGTGCAGCCACCAGAGCAGACTTCCAGGGCATTTCCAGGATGTGTTCTTCTGCATGTATTACTCAAAGAGCCATTGCAGCCACATTAGTTCCTTGATGTTCACTGTGTCAGTCAATTAGTGAGTCTAGGCAATGATTCTAGGCAACTAACGTCACAAAAATAAACCGGCTATTTGCCACACCTGATGAACGTACACAGATCACCTAAGAAGTATTTTTGCTAGGGAATTGAACCTGAATCTTATTAAGCTTCCAGATTCAATTACCAATTCACAGGACATAAATTGGTAGTTAATGAAAAAATGCACTTAGAGGACTGACTATGTTGAATGACACCACAGGAATGGGCTCAGGAAAATGCAGACCACCAAAAACTCTACAGGACAAATTACCTGGTTTCCTTAGCAATAAGTTACAAGGGAGGAAGGGGAAAAGATGAACCCTTTTTTGGATCCTGACTTAAGGAAACCAAGTGAAAAAAAAACCCAAACTTGTTTAGATAGTTGAGGAGTTCGAAACACTGTATATTTGATCTTTTTTTTTTTTTTTTTTGAGTTGGAGTCTCACTCACCCAGACTGGAGTGCAGTGGCATGCTGCCGGCCACCGCAGCCTTGACCTGCTGGGCTCCGGCGATCCTTCCGCCTCAGCCTTCCAAGGAGCTGGAACTACAGGCACGCGCTACCATGCCCGGCTAATTTTTGATTTATTGTAGAGATGAGGCCTCGCCAAGTTGCCCAGGTGGGCCTCGAACCCGCGGGCTCAGGCAATCCACTCACCTCGGCCTCCCAAAGCGCGGGATTACAGGCTGAGCCACCGAGCCAGCTATTTTGGAATCTTGATGTGGGGTACCAATCACAGAGAAGAGGGATCGTTTGTGCAGAGCCCTCTTAGTCCTTGGATGCTGAACAAGACAAACATGCTCAGATTCTAAAGGGCTGTGGCTCTCAATTTCCTGTCTCCTTTCTCCCTCTTCCTTCCTGCTATCCGTCCATCTGTTCTTCCATCCACCCTCCCTCCCCCCCTCCTCCCTTCCTCCCTCTTTGCTCTGACTGTCACGAAGTTTGATGCTAAGTGCAAATATCTGACACGCGCGTGCAGGCGTTTCCTCTTGCAACCCTTGATCTTTGGGATTTCCTGAAGAATCGAAAAGAGAACACACGTCCGTCGGCCGCAAGAGGGCAGTCGCGATGCCACCAGTGTGCAGGCGTCTCTCAGGGGCCCACAGGGAAAGGAACCCAGAGACCCTCTAACTCAGCCTCCCCTTCCAGGGCTGGAGAGGGTCGGCGGCTTACCTGAAACCACGGCGCTGGTGGCCAGAGCCCATCATCCTCAGAGGCTAACACGCCTGCAAATGAAGAGAAGGAAACGGAGGCGCCTTATTAGGGACACCCTCCCTCATAATCCAGGAGTCTGATGATGATGGGCAGTTCACCGAGAGAAAGGAAATGTGGGTCATGGGTGGGAAGTGCAAATAGAGAAGAAAAAACACGAACAGCAAAGTTTTTTTGGTTTTTTTTGAGTCGGAGTCTCCCTCTGTAACCCACAGTGGCCATGATCATGCCACTGCAGCCGCGACCTGCTGGGCTCAGGTGATCCTCCTGCCTCAGCTTCCTGAGTAGCTGGGATTACAGGAATGTGCCACCAAGTCCGGCTAATTTTTAAAAAATTTTTGTAGAGACAAGGTCTTGCCATGTTGCCCAGGCTGTCTTGGGCTTAGGCAATCCTCTCGCCTTGGCCTCCCAGGGGATTACCGGCGTGAGAAACGCCATTTTCGGACACGTGTGACTTACCGATGGAAATGGTTTTCAGAGTCTTTGCCAAGATTGGCAGGACTTCCCCTGACTTCCTCCAGCCACTGAGAACCACCCCTTCCCTATGAGAGCCAGCCAGCTGCACCCCTTAGAGAGATGAGCATCCTGCCCTGAACCCAGAGAGACCAGAGATAATTTCTAACATTCTTACAAAAAAGCAAGGCAGAGGTCAGTTCTATCAGGACAAAACTCTCTGTAAAAGAGTCAGGCCTGCAGAACCCTCCATGGAGGGCAGTGGAGAGAGCCTGGAGCTCAGCGGCTCTATGTCCCCCTGGACACTGTCCCCCTGGACTGCTGCCCTCCACAGCCCTCCCTGCCCAGGGCCGCAGAGCACCCAGGTCTTCACTCCAGCCTGGTGTCACCAGCGCTGAGTCCGGCCCTGCGCTCAGCCATGGCTGGTCACATTCCTCCACCTCACTGTCACGCCCTCCCTCTCACACACTACCTCTTAGTATTACTGGATTTCCTTCTGCTCCTTGAACCCATGAAACTCTTCTCTGCCTTTGGACATTGGAGTTTCCTGTTCCTTCTGCCTGGAATGCTTTTCCCTCCAGACCTGATCCTCAAGGCTCAGGCTCACACATTCGATGATGTGAGCCAGTCTGCATGGGTCTGCACAGACATCCTCACCGGATGTTCCAAACTGGTCCAGAGTTTTGGTTCTGGGTTTGATGATGCTGGGTTGGCCCCAGCTCCTCTGGTAGGGTAACTGAAAGGTTGTTTCATCTAAGTCTGTTTCCTCATGTGTAAAACGAGACAATATGTTGCAGACTTTTAGTAAAGATTAAATTAGAAATATATATGTATATATGTATATGAACACACATGAAGCATATAGTGCAGTACTTGATCCATGAAACACCTCCATGAATGGCAACTTTCACAGTAAATGATAACATCTTCCTCCATAAAACAAGATCTTCCCACCACCTCCCCAAGACAGAAATCAGATTAGTATCTTTCCACTTTGCCTTGTCTTTCACCATCCACATTAAAGGATCAACAAACCCCAATGCATATTTGTAGAATCCAGTCCATTCGTTCAAACCCCACACCACCATACTGATTTAGGCCTGCATTGTGTTTTGCCGGGATATTTGCGGTAGCCTTCCAAAAGTCTACCTCGAATCCAAGCTCTATTTATTTATAAAGTTATCAATTTTAGGATGAAAGTATATCAGGTGATAAGAGACTACTATGAATAGCTTTGTGCCAATACATTTGAAAGCTCAGACAAAATAACCAATCCCCTAGAAAAAACACAATGTACCAAAGCTGACTTCAGAAGAAAGAAAATGTATGAATAGTCATACGTTATTGGGGAAATTGAAACAGAAGTGAACATCTTTGTCAAACTAAACCCTTAGACCCAAATGACGTTGCAAGTGTGTCCTCTTAAACTTTGATGGAGGCAGGGCATGGTGGCTCTCGCCTATAATCCCACTTTGGGAGGCCGGGGTGAGAGGATTGCCTGAGCCCACAGGTTTGAGACCAGCCCAGGCAACTTGGCGAGACCTCTTCCCTACAATAAATAAAAAAATTAGCCAGGTGTGGTGGTGCGTGCCTGTAGTTTCAGCTACTTGGAAGGCTGAGGCAGAAGGATCTTCTGAGCTCTGCAAGTCAAGGCTGCGGTGGCCATGATCGTGTCACTGCGCTCCAGCCTGGTCGACAAAGTGAGACTCTAACTCAAAAAAAAAATTTTTGACAGAGCAAATTATTCCTATTATATGCAAGCTTTTCCAGAGGATGACAAAAGGGTTATAGTCTCCTCTGCATTCTACGAGGCCAGTGACCCTGATACCAAGACCAGACAGGGACAGTGAAAGAGAAATTAAAGACCAGTCTCAATCATGAACATACAGGCAAAAAATATAAACTACATTAATGTGGTAGTTTAAAAATATGTCCACACATTATATGATATTGCTTTTTTTGAGTCAGAATCTCACTCTGACTCCAAAGCTAGAGGGAGGTGGCATAATCATGGCTCACCACAGCCTTGACTTCCTGGCCTCAGGAGATCCTTCTGCTTCAGCCTCCAGAGTAGCTGGAACTGCAGGTGTGTGCCATTGCACCCAGCTAATTTTTTGATATTTTTTTTTGGTAGAGATGAGGTCTCACCATGTTGCTCAGGCCGGTCTCAAACTCCTGGGTTCAAGCAATCTTCCTGCCTTGGCCTCCCAAAGTGCTGGGATTACAGGTGTGAACCACTGCACCCAGCTAATTTGATACTTGGACATTCGAGAGGCGGAGCTAATTCTCCATCCCCTTATGCTTCTGATGATATCACATTATACAAAGACTGCAGCTTCTCCTTTGGTTAGGCCCTCTCTTGGATTGCTCGTCCTAGAGGAAGCCAGCTGCCATATCTGAGACATGGTGACAGTCCCACATGGTGACAGTGATCTTGGAAGCAGATCTTTCTCCAGTGAAGCCTCAAGATAACTTCAGCTCTGATTGACAAGCTAACTGTAACTTCATAAGACACCAGGAGCCAGAGCTACCTAGCTAAGCCATGCCTGGATTCCAGAGAAAACAAATCAGCTTTAAGTCACTACGTTATGGGATAATTTCTTATATTAATATAGTTCACAAAGAAATCCAACAGTGTAGAGAAAAGATAATAGACCAAAACCAAGTTGGATTCATACCAGAAATACATGAATAGTTTAACATCAGAAAACACATATAAATGTGATTTTCATATTAATAGTAAAAAGGAAAAAATATAATCATCTCAACAAACACAGAAGAAATATTTGATAAAATTCAACATCCATTCTTGGTGAAAACTTCAGTAAATAAGACTAGAGAGAAACTTCCTTCACTGATAAAGAACTGGAAAAAATCCATCAACAAACATTATTCCTAATGAGAAAGTGCTGAAAACATCTCGTTTATGAACCGAAACAAGATAAAGATGGCCACTGTCAGGCCCCAAAGGTCCCTCTGCTTTCTTTCTGTGTCCTGACCAAAAGTCACAGGGTCCCTTGACGGCTCTGAGATCCAGAGAACTGCAGGTTTTTCCAGCAAGCTTGAACCCAGACCAGGTTTTTCCAGCAAGCTTGAACCCGTGAACATCCCCAGGCACTGATAAAGGCATTCAGGTTTACTAGATAGAAACTGATTCCAGCCCTGAGCCAAATTCCTTAAACCTTCATATAAACTCCAGACCCTGACCCCCTAGCCACAGACATACCTAGGTAGAACACCCCTCTTCTCCTTCTGTCTGTCCGAAGGATACTCTGCAGCACTTAAGTGTGTAAGTTCCCCTAATAAATGCTTTTTTCCCCCTCTGGCATTCAGTGCTTCTTTCTTTGGAATTTCAACTAGCCCTATCTTGAGACAGTTTGGTCTCCTCCCTTATGGGAATTCCCCTTGCTCTGTTTTTGGGGTGACTTCTGTCATGCATTTGGCAGGACAAAACAATCAGCACTTGCATTCCACATGTGTTGGAGGTTCTAGACTGCAACTTATGAAAAGAAAAAAAGAAATTTAAAATTTGAGCGTTCCAAAGGAAGGGACAAAACCGTTCTTACTGCAGATGACATGGCTGTGTATGTGGACAACCCAAAATCTACAAACTATTGGAAATAACAAGAGAAGCTTAGCAAAATGCTTGGTCATAGGATTAATTTACAAAAATCTATTGGCTTTTAACATATGAGCAACAATTTATAGTAACAACAAAACCATAAAGTGCCTAGGAATGGATCTAACAAAAGAAGCGTTACTGGGATTCTGTGTCTGTTACCAGTGTTCTGTGTCAGGTTCTTGACTTCACCGCAGAAAAGAATTTCAGAGCAAGCTGCACATTGCAAGGCAATTAGCAAGTTTATGAAGAGTGGAAGCAACAGAATGCTACACGCTTTAGGGCAAAGTGCAGGTAAACACAAGGACGTGTCATACTGGGAGTCTTTGGCTGTTGGGTTTTGTGAGCTACAATGATGAAGGGGTGAAATATTCTACTAAAGGGTTTTTTTTTTTTCTAAGAGACGGGTTGGCAATTTTTGTAATTGGGATGCCACCCAATTTATTACTATAAATGGGCAGGGTGGGCACTGTCATGGTGCTGGAGGGTGTGTCATTTAGTATGCTAATGAGAGTATAATGAAGACAAAGGTTAAAGCAAGTCAGCTTGGCTATTTGTGCACATGCCCGGGGGTTTCCCCAATCATGCCCTGACTGGTGGTCAGCTCTCAGCCACAAACATCCTGAGTAGGCTGCAGCAGGCATGTTGGGTGAGAGTTATTTTAACAGGTTTTTTTTCCTTGAATCTTCTAGCAGCCCTGAAATTGGGGCAGTCCCTGTAAGAGTTTCCACAGGTTTCTGAACTTTCCTATAGCCTCCTACAGCTCTGATATTTCCCCACCTTAACCTGCCTACTCTATCAGAAGGGTAAAGCCTACATAAACACTATGAAACATGAAAGAGAGACACGAAAGAAGGCCTAACAAAATGGAGAAAAATAATATGTCCATGGATAGACAGGCTCTATATTGTATGGATATCTTTCTCTCCAGTCTGAGCCATAGGGTCAGGACAGTTTCAATAAACATCCCAGCAGGGATTTTCAAAAAACTTGACAATACAACTCTAGTATCTTTAACGTTTATAAAAAGAAGCCAAGGGTAGCCAAGTCATTCCTAAAGAAGAACAGGCTAGGGGGACTTTCCCTACCAGATCTTAGTGATTTACAAAGTGTGATATTGGCACAAGGAAACAGTTGACCAATGGAATGGTGTCCCATGAAAGGGACATACAAGCAAAACAGCCCCCAAATGCAGACGGACCAAGAAAGCAGAGAAGGAGGCAGCCCAACCCAGTTTGTCATTATTGGGTGATTTATTGAGGGAACTACGGACAGAGGTGTGGTCTCAGGCAGTCATAAGACAAGATGGGTACATCTCTGCACTGTTGCCACCCAGACCCAGGCTTTATGTACCATAGAGAAAGGATGCATGTGCTCCAGTCAGGCAAAGACAAACTTCCAGAACCGGCAAGAACGCTATATGTGTCACAGTCTATAATTTTCATGTTAACATCAAGGTTGACATGGTTGTATGCTAGGGACAGTAAATAAAGTAGAAATCAAGAGACCTTTGTGGGACTAGTGCTACTCAGAAGTCGAAATGGTGGATTGGAATTCAAGACAGAGTTACTTTTGTCTCCACAAAAGGGAATAGAGATTCCAGGAGTAGACTCACTACAAGCACTGTGATTTTCAAACAGGAGTATTTCCAAGAGCTCATTCTTAACATGTTAAAAAGTAAGCAGGCCATGCCCAGCGGCCTCACGCCTGTAATCCCACTTTGGGTGGCCAGGACAGGAGGGTTACTTGAGTCCTGGAATTCGAGACCAATTTAGGCAACATAGCGAGGGCTTCTCTCTATAAAGAATCAAGAAATTTGCTGTGTGTGGTGGTGTGTGCCTGTAGTCCCAGCTACTCAGGAGGCTGAGGTGAAAGTATTGCCTGAGCCCAGGAGGTTGAGGCTGTGGTGAGCCATGATCGTGCTACTACACTCCAGCCTGGGTGACAGAGTGAGTCTTCAACTCAAAAAAAAGTAAACAGATATTTAGAAGCTGTATAATGATTTGATGCACATTCTCAAATATGCCAGGTCTAAGAAAATATGGAAGCAGAAATCTCATGTGAAAATGGCTCAAATATGATTTTATGCACAATTCATAAAGTTTCTTTCTCAATATTCAGGTTCTGGTTGACCTAATTCTCAAAGAAAAACTTGCAAAAAACTTTAACATCTAGCATAGAAAAACGAATCAGATTTTACAGTGACTATATTATCAACGTTTTTCTTATGTAATAAAACAATTTATTTTTCTAAAATGATATGCAATAATGTTTTAAAACTCCTTAGAGGTTTTCCTTAGGAGCATTTTCTACCAAGAATACAGATACACACATACACATTAAAATTGTATTGGGCTGGGCTCGGTGCCTCAGTCTGTAATCTCAGCAATTTGGAAGGCTGAGGCGAGTGGATTGCCTGAGCCCACGGGTTCAAGACCCACCTGGGCAACTTGGTCTCTACAATAAATAAAAAATTAGCTGGGCATGGTAGCGGGCGCCTGTAGTTCCGGATACTTGGAAGGCTGAGGCAGAAGGATCGCCGGAGCCCAGCAGATCGAGGCTGTGGTAGCCGGGAGTGTGCCACTGCACTCCAGCCTGGGTGACGGAGTGAGACTCCAACTCAAAATAAATAAATAAATAAATAAATAAATAAATAAAACAAAATAAAATTGTATTGAATGGCTTTTACTATGATAGGAATGGTCAGTTTTATGAATATTTGGTAGCAATAATCTGTAGTGCTATCTGGGTTTAGAGTTTGATTTGATGAAGCTTTTTTACTTCCGTTTTTATTTATTTAGTTTTTTGGAGACAAAGTCTTGCCCTGTCAGCCAGGATGGAGTGCAGTGACATGATCATAGTTCACTGGGACTACAGTTGTGCAACACCATGCCCAGCTAATTTTCTAAAATTTTTGTAGAGATGGGGTCTCTGTGTTGCATAGGCTGATCTTAAACTCCAGGCCTCAAGCCATCCTCCAGCCTCAGCCTCCCAAAGCACCGGGATTATAGGCATGAGCCATCACACCCTCCAACCTCTGTTTCAATTCAGCCATCTGGAACTGATTTTTATGTTTGGTGTGAGGTAGGGATACTATTTCTTTTTTCTTCTACATGGATAACCATCCCTTTCCCACTTATCTGCTATGCCACTCTGTAAATGCAAGCATCTAATTACAGAGGAAGAGAAAACACGGTTTTTGAGCTTAACTAAAACAATAAGATTCAAATGACACCTAGAAAAAAATACTACTCAGCATTTGTGGTATTTTCCTCAGGATGCAGTTTCAGAAGGAATAGAAAGGGACACGTGGCATTCGTTCCCTCTACACTTGTCTGGATGACAGAAACACAGAACGTCATTTTTCTCAAGTTCTTACATTAGAAAGCAAGTGACCGCTGAGATCTAGCCTGTCAAACACTGGCCTGAAAAATGGGTGGAGCATCCCATGATGTATACCCAGCTCTACTATTTCAGCTACAAAGCAGAATTCCCGAATGAACTCTGGCCATTCTTGAATGAGAAACTAAGTTCTGGCAACTCAAGCCCTTATTTGGCTCTTACCGGGCAGGAGTATTTTTCAGTTTTGATCATGTCAGATGGTGGTTATCATCCCATTAATAATCGACAAGTTATCGATTCCAAAATAAGCCTGCACTCCTCATCTTCCCTTGGCAGAGACTGTCTGTCCTGCGAATTTCTCCTGCACTGAGCATGTCGGCTTAGAATCACTCTCTTCCCTGAGAGTTAAAGGGGGTGGGATCAGGAGGAGAAAAGAATCGTTTCAGACCTTGTCAGTTTAGGCCTCATCCTAACTGATGCACTGAATGGTGTGCTTCCTTTATGCGTGAAGCTGATGAAAAAATACGCAGGAAATATCTGACCAGTTCTGTGATATAAGAAGTAATAGAGAAAAATAAATGAAAGATTAAAAACAACTTCCAGGTTTTAAGGGTGGCATATTTCCTTGCTCTCCATTTTTCAATGGTTTTAAAAAGTCCTCCTTGCTGTGACCTCTCACCGTGTCCTGTTGGCTCTCGCAACTCTTGTTTATTTTCTTCTCTCTTTTTGAGTCAAGGTCTCACTCTGTCACCCAGGCTCGAGTACAGTGGCAGGATCAGGGCTCACCATAGCCTCGAACCCTTGAGTAGCTGGAGGCGCACACCACCATGTCTGGCTAATTTTTATTGATTGATCGATTGGTGAATTGATTGAGTGAGTCAGAGTCTCACTCCATCACCCAGGCTGGAGTGCAGTGGCATGCTCACGGCCGCCACAGCCTCGACCTGCTGGGCTCAAGTGATCCTCCCACCTTAGCCTTCCAAGTAGCTAGAACTACAGGCGTGCGCTACCAGGCCTGGTTTATTTTTTGATTTGTTGTAGAGGCGAGGTCTCACCAAGTTGCCCAGGCTTGTCTAGAACCCCTGAGCTCAGGCAATCCTCTTGCCTCGGCCTCCCAAAGTGCTGAGCCACCGCATCTGGCCTTATTTGTTTTATTTTTAGAGATGAGATCTCACTAAGTTGCCTAGGCTGGCCCTGAATCCTGGGTCAAGCAATCCTTCTGCCTCAGCCTCCGAAAGTGCTGGGATTACAGGCACACAATCTCTTGTTTCTTTTCTATGTGATTTTTCCCAGAAGATGTGTAAAGACTCTGCAGACGCATCTGGATCTGTTTTGGTAAACTCTACTACCAGATGCAAGCTGACTGGGGCATGGATTCAAGTGCATGGAGGTTAATTGTCCCAGACAGTGGCTGGGGCAGGGAGGCCCCAGGATGAGGAGTCAGTCATGAGGGGCACGGAAGCAGGAGGCTCCTCTGAGGGTGGGGGGGGCGATGGGGGGGGGTGGCAGGGCACCCTGGGGTCTCCAGGTGGGAACACAGGTGCCCAGAGAGCAGGCACATCCGCCAGGAAAGTAGCAGTGGTGGACAGCGTCACCTCAGTCTTCCAAGTAGTCAGAACTATTGGCACTTGCTACCATGCCTGACTAATTTTTTGAGTTATTGTAGACTTGAGGTCTTACCAAGTTGCCCAGGCTGGTCTCGAACCCCTGGGCTCAGGCAATCCCCTCACCTGGCCTAATTTTTTTTTTTTTAAAGAACAGAACTTGGGGAGATGGCTGGTGTCAGCTGCAAAAATTAGGCCAAGGTGAGGGTCTGTACGTGACCGGTTCTGCTTTTTGAACAGCCACCTCTCTGTGTCGTCAGCATATCCTGCCTCACGCCCTGTGACCAGACTTGACACCCCTCTCTCAGGTCTCTCCTTCCCTCACAGGCAGGTGGGACTTCACAGGTGCCATGGGTCACGCAGGAAGGAAACACCTGGGGGCATTTTTCCACTGAACATCTCACCAGAGCAGAGCGGTCCTGTGGTCCCTGGACAACCCAGGCTTGGACTTATATAGGAATATCCAGCCAAGCGGTACCAAGGCCCAGTTCCCACAGTGGCACCCAAGGCTGTGTTTTCATTTTTCCTTTGTTCATAAAATTCAGTGCATTTTTGAATGTTTTCTTTCTGGGTTCGTCGTTAAATCTTTGAGAAAGAACAGTTTAGTGAAGAGACAAAAGTCCTCACCATCTCCCACCTAATGGCGACTCTCTTCAACATAGTCCAGGACATTGAATATAAATGCGCATGAACATCCTTGTTTGGTTGCAAAAGTGTACGCTCTGTGGACTCAAAGGGGGGTCCGTGGGCCCTTAGCCCTGGAATCACCAGGGAAGTTGTTCGCAAGGCAAAATCCCCGCCTGCACCCTAGACTTACCAAAGTAGAGTCTGCATGTATTGTTGTTATGATTGTGGTAAGAGCACTGAACACAACATCTATACACGTCACCATTTATAAGAGCAAATGTCGTCGTGTTAGCTGTGGGGACAGTGTCGAGCCTCGATCTCTGGTCCACGCTGTTCTCCAAATGAACTGTTCCTGTCAATCGGCCTGATCCATTCCTAAGACCGGCTTCCCGGAGGCCAGCAGGGCAGGGCGGTTAAGAAGATGATTCTGGGGCCCGATGGCCTGAGCTGAAATCCTGCTCAGCGCCTTCCTCGCCCTGACACTTGGGTTCGCTCCTCCCCCTCTGTGCCGCGGTGTCCCACTTCCAGTACCAGCATGAAATCGGTGTCCTCCTCTGTCTGATGAGACGAGAAGGGTGCCACCAAGGATGTAAGGTGACAGGTGTTAACGCTCACATAGGGCTCGGTATTCATGAGATGAGATGCCATGTTTATGACCCCCATAATAACTTTCACATTCTCGAAATGCAAAAAATGAATGGCTGAAAATGCCAAGCTAAATTCTCTGAGAGCTGAGTGCGTCCACGTGGCCCAGCACACCTTGCCAGTCCCGGGTCTTCCTTGTGCTCTTGGCTCAGATCACGTCGCCTCCATCGGCGTGTCACTTGTCCCTAGCAAGGTGGCAAGGACCACAGTCCCGTGCTAAACAATCAGGAGGAGATCTGGAAGGCCCAGTCATGGGGAACAGTCCAAACATCACCACCTTTTGTGGCTGACCTCAGTGTGACTAAGCACCGGCTGAGGGGCGTGGAGCCCCACCAGTGGCCAGAGAGAGCTCGGCACTGCAGCTGGACCTGAATTTTCTCTCCAGCTCTGCCTCTGACTCACAGTACGGTTTCTAGACAGAGAAGTATCTGTCATTTCCTCACTGCAGCAGAGGGCTGAACGATGGCATGGGTTTTTCCCATCTGGTCAAGGTGAAGGGTAATAGGACAGTCATATTTTAGTGGATTGTAAGTTAATCTAAAAAACTGCAACAAAATACACTTCTTTTATAAGTAACTGATGGGTGACAAATGAAGACAGCCTTGGGGACAATATATTTTTCTTTTTGAGTGGGGGTCTCACTCTGTCGCCCAGGCTGAATTGCAGTGGGATGATCATGATTCATCACAGCCTCGAACTCTTGGGCTCTAGTGATCCTCCCACCTCAGCCTCCCAAGCATCCAGGACTACTAGCATGCACCACCAGGACTGGTTAATTTTTTGATATTTTTTGTAGCAATGAGGTCTTGCTATGTTGCCCAGGCTGGTCTCCTACTCTTGGGCTCAAGTGATCTTCCTGCCTAGACCTCCCAAAGTGCTGGGATTACAGGTAAGAGCTACTGCGCCCAACAAGGGGTCATTATTTGGTTATGTGCACTCATTTCCATTCCTGCCACTGTGCCCTCCAGAACCCGCATGAAATCAAGCACAGAAGTGACCAAGCCTGTAAGTATTCAGCTCAGGGTCTTAGACCCCTCACAAGATGTGGCGATGCTTTTGGGTCTGTGGTATGTCACCACTTGCATTGGCAAAAATGGTATTTCTGGAGGTATTTAACTCCTTAGATCTTAATTTCTTTTTTCTGCTATGAGCAAGTACTCTGTCTTCAAGGATTACAAAACCTTGACAACGCATCCAAGAGAGAGAAAAGGTAATAAATGACACTGGTACAGTGTAGGCACTCAATAGCATTCACAGATCCACGCATTCAGCCTATAAAAAATTTCTAAGCCCCTTGTACTGGGAGCTGGGAACATGAAGATAAACAAGGTGTTGTCTTCACTCTGCACATTCTCAAGGCAAGAACCGAACCAAAAATGTAGGCAGGATAATGGCTCCCGAAGATGTCCCATCCGAAGCCCCAAAACCCGTAAATATTTTACCTCATGTGGCAAAAGGGACTTTGCAGATGTGATTAAGTTAAGGATCTCGAGATGGGAGGTTTGCCAGGATTATCTGGGTGGGCCTGATGTGATCACAAGCGTCCCTTTATGGGACAAAGGATGCAGGAGAGCCAGGGTCAGAGTCAGACTTGAAGATGCCATCGTGCTGGCCTTGAAGCTGGAGGAAGGGCCAGGAGCCAAGGAACGCAGGCGACCTCTAGAGTTGTGAAAGGCAGGCCTACGGGCTCTCCCCTAGAGCCTCCAGAAGAAACAAAGCCGTGCCAGCACCTTGATTTTAGGCTCATTCAGACTTTTGATTTCCAGGATGGTCAGAGAACAAGTTCGCGTTGTTCCAAGCCACTAGGTCTGGAGTAGCTTGTCACAGCAGCAAGAGGAAGCTCATACACCGACAGTGACAACACAGTGTAATGTGTTTCCCCAGCGGTGAGCTCAGGGCAAGAGCACGGAGGAGCTACAGGTTCCCTCTGAATCTTGAAGATCAAGAGAAACTTGACCAGGCAGAGAGCTGGCTCATGGATACGACATGTGTGTGAAACTGTCATCATGATCAAGGCTGCAGACATGTCCACCCCCCACTGGGCTTCCTCGTGCTCCTTTGAAGTTCACCCCTCCACACCCCCAGCCCCACGCAACCACTGGCCTGCTTGCCATCACTCAGATTAGCTTGACTTTTCTAGAATTTTATGTACATGGAGCAATATAGTGTGCCCTCTTTTTTTGGATCTGCCATTTTTCTTTTTTTTTTTTTTGAGTTGGAGTCTCACTGTCGCCCAGACTGGAGTGCAATGGCCGCTCCTGGCCACCGCAGCCTTGACCTGCTGGACTCCGGCGATCCTTCTGCCTCAGCCTTCCAAGTAGCCAGAGCTACAGGCACGCGCTACCACGCCTGGCTAATTTTTGATTTATTGTAGAGATGAAGTCTCGCCAAGTTGCCCAGGCGGGTCTCGAACCCACGGGCTCAGGCAATCCACTCACCTCAGCCTCCCAAAGGCATGGGATTACAGGCTGAGCCACCGAGCCCGGCTTGGATCTGCCTTTTTTCTTTTTAACATTTTTATTTTTAAGCCAAGCATGGTGGCTCATGCCTGCAATCTCAGGATTTTGGGAGGTTGAAATGGGAGGATCACTTGAGCCCAGGAGTTTGAGACCAGCTTAAGCAACATAGTGAGACCTCGTCTCTACAAAAAAGCCGAAAAGTTAGCCAGGTATGGTGGCATACACTCACAGTCTCAGCTACTTGGGAGGCTGAGGCAGGATTGCCTGAGCCCAGGAGGTCGAGGCTGTGGTGGCTGTGATCACGCCACTGCACTCCAACCTGGGTGACAGAGTGAGACCCTGACTCAAAACAAATAAATACATAAGAAAAAAATTATCATTTTTAAACTGACAAGTAAAAATATATTTATGGTATAAAACAATGTTTTGAGGCTGAGTGGTGGCTCACGCCTGTAATCCCAGGACTTTGGGAGGCTGAGGTGAGGGGTTTGCCTGAGCCCAGGAGTTTAAGACCAGCCTGGGCAACATGGTGAGACCTCGTCTCTACAATAAATCAAAAAATTAGCAGGGTGTAGTGGCGCACACCTATAGTCCCAGCTACTTGGAAGGCTGAAGTGGAAGCATCGCCTGAGCCCAGCAGGGGTCAGGCTATGATAGCCATGAACTTGCCACTACACTCCAGCCTGGGCGACAGCGAGACTCCAATTCAAAAACAAAACAAAACCAAAAAACATAATTTTTTTTTTTTTGAGTTGAAGTCCGACTGTCGCCCAGGCTGGAGTGCAGTGGCAAGCTCACGGCCACCACAGCCTCGACCTGCTGGGCTCCGGCGATCCTTTTGCCTCAGTCTTCCAAAGTGGCTGGAACGACAGGCGTGTGCCACCATTCCCAGATAATTTTTTTTATTTATTGTAGAGACAAGGTTTTGCCAAATTGCCCAGGCTGGTCTCGAACTCCTGGGCTCAGACAATCCTCTTGCCTCTGCCTCCCAAAGTGCTAGAATGACAAGCGTGAGCCACCGTGCCCGGGTTATCCTTTATTCTTAACAACGTTGTGAGCATCTTCCATCCTTTCTCCTTGACAGGGTCTCACTCTGTTGCCCAGGCTGGAGTGCTAGTGACGTGGTCATAGTTCACTGTAGCCTCAAACTCCTGAGTTCAAGCGATCCTCCTGCCTCAGCCTCCTGAGAAGCGGGAACTACAGAAACACACAACCACACCTGGCTAATTTTTTAAGTGTTTTTGTAAAGTTGAGGTCTCTATGTTGTCCAGGCTGGTCTTGAACTCTTGACCTCAAGCAATCCTCCCGCCTAGGCCTCCCAAAGTGCTGGGATTACAGGTGTGAGCCACTGCGCCTGGTCTGCGGTGAGCTCTGTGTCAACATTTAATTTACCTCACTGTTTCCCCACTGCTACTAACATCTTTGCAAATGCGTCTCTGCATACAGCCTGGTTATCTCCTTAGGGCATATTCCTTGAACTGGAGTTGCCACATCAAAGATGATCTATATTTAAAGACTTTTGAGCCATGGTCTCACATTTTGGTCATGAAGTCTAAAGAGTTGCTTGGCCTGCTATTAGTTTCCCCCTGCCATGGCCCTCGGGGTGAGGGTGGACATTCCAGGGTCACTTGCAGGAGTGAAGGAAAACCTGAATTTTGGTCAGCTGGCATCGGCTAAGTCGCAAGAAAGTCTGAGAATGTGGAGGAGCTGAGTTCAAGATGGATTTGGGGGATTATGGGAGCACTTCATTATTATTATTATTATTATTTTTTGAGTTGGAGTCTCACTCTGTCGCCCAGACTGGAGTGCAGTGGCCACTCCTGGCCACTGCAGCCTCGACCTGCTGGGCTCCAGCGATCCTTCCACCTCAGCCTTCCAAGTAGCTGGAATTACAGGCGCACGCTACCACACCCAGCTAGTTTTTGATTTATTGTAGAGATGAGGTCTCACCAAGTTGCCCAGGCAGGTCTTGAACCCACAGGCTCAAGCAGTCCACTCACCTCAGCCTCCCAAACTGCTGGATTATAGGCTGAGCTACCGAGTCCACCTCTCTTTTCTTAATGTGCCATAATTTGATGGCTTGTTTTCTTATTCTGCTTTGAAAACACTTGTTATTTCCTTGGTCTGTTAATAATTAGAAAAATAATTAGTTATTAACTTTAAAAATATCGCTTCTTACACATTCTTTGATTATTTCCTTCTGGATTTCTGACTAGATACATATTAGAACGAATCACTCTACTCTCTAGTATATTAAAAACTTTTCAAAAATATGCATATGTTTTTAGAGATGATGTCTTGCTTTGCTACCCAGGTTATCCTTGAACTCCTGGGCTCAAGCAATCCTCCTGCCTCAGCCTATTTAGTATATTTTAAATCAGT
>CAUYQG010050219.1:0-13867 GCA_963574415.1 Tarsius wallacei | reverse complement strand
GCTAATTTTTGATTTATTGTAGAGATGAGGTCTCGCCAAGTTGCCCAGGCGGGTCTTGAACCCGTGGGCTCAGGCAATCCATTCACCTCAGTCTCCCAAGGCGCGGGATTACAGGCTGAGCCACCAAGCCCGGCTTCATTTTTGATTTGTTGTAGAGATGAGGTCTTGCCTGCCCAGGCGGGTCTCGAACACGCGGGCTCAGGCAATCCACTCACCTCAGCCTCCCAAAGCGCAGAATTACAGGCTGAGCCACCGAGCCCGGCTTGAGTTAAGTTTTGTATGAGGTAGAAGTTGAAGGTTGAGGTCTTATTTATTTACTTTTTGTATGAATGTCCATTTTTCCTATTATCATTTATTGAAAAGACCATCCCTTCTACCACTGAGTAGCCTTTGTCAGAAATCAGTTGGCCGTGTATTTGTGTGTTCATTCTGGACTCTGTTCTCTAACATTATTTGTGTCTGTCCTTTTGTAAAAACTACATTTATTGCTGTAGCTTTATATAGTAAGTCTTGAAATCAGGCCTTGTGAGTCCTTTTATTGTTTTTCAGAATTGTTTTGGCTTGTCTAGTTTCTTTGCCTTCACATACATGTTTTAGAATTAGCTTGTTTATTTCTACAAAAATGATCGTCATGTGTCAGTACCTGGAGAGCTGTGTTATTAGCTCCTTTAACTATTATTCCATCCACTACCCCTGCCCACAGGGATCAGTAGCGTTTCCACCTCCTCAGTCTTGGTCTTGCTTCCCCAACTGTGTCCTCACCCCCTAGGCTGTGCTCCCTACGGTGGCCGCAGGAAGCCTGTTAGGTATATGTCCCACAGTTGTGCGCGGTGGCCCACACCTGATCCCAGCACTTTGGCTACTTGGAGGACTGAGGCGGAAGGATTGCTTGAACCCAGGAGTTCAAGGCTGTGGTGATCTGTGGTCATGTCATTGTACTCCAGCCTGGGTGAGAGAGTATGACCCCAGTTCCAAAAAAAAGAGAAGACTATGTCCTCTGCTCAGAATCTTGATTTCACATGCATGGCTCCCAGCTCTCTCAAGGGAAAAGCTGAAATCCTCACTGTGACTCCTGGCTGTTCTCAAAACATTAGGCTCAGTTCCACCCCAGGGCCTTTTCACATGCTGTTTCCTCTGTGGGTGGTGCCTTCCCTCTGTAGCCTTGTGACTCATTTCATCAGCTCTATCAGGCTCTGCTTAAATGTCCCCTCACCTTGCTCACTTTTTCCTGGAAGCACTTGCCACTTCTATCACTGTCCTGCCTCTTTGGTTTCTTGTCTCTCCCCACTAGAAGGGCAGTGTCCAGGGGTGGTGGGGCTGTGGCCCTGGATGTGCTCCAGTCCCTTGCACAGTGCCTGTCATGAGTAGGTTCTCAGGACAATCTGATCTGGGCTGCCACCCAGCTGGGGACAAACAGACCCGGGCGCCCCTTCACAGAACTAGGTTGGGCAGGGGAGGCACACATTCGTCAGACACAGTGCAGAGAAGGGGACACTGTACCTGAGATCACGGTCATAGAGGGGACTGAGGGGACCAGGCTGTGGGAGGGCAGAGTAAGGACTGGTCATAGGCTGAGGCTGGGCCCTTTCTGGGAGTGCTTATATGGGCCGGCCACAGATTCTTATCTCTAAGACAGACCCTGTCCCCTTGCTGGGACATGGGAACATCAAGTGCTGCTGTACTCTTTTTTTTCGTAAATATTTTTATTGAAACATAATGTAGCTAGGCGCAGTGGCTCATGCCTGTAATTCCAGCCCTTTGGAAGGCAGAGGCAAGAGGATTGTACGAGTCCAAGGGTTCGAGACCAGCCATGGGCAACTTGGCAAGACCTCGTCTCTACAATAAATAAAAAAAATTAGGCATGGTAGCTTGCGCCTGTGGTTCCAGCTATTTGGAAGGCTGAGGCGGAAGGATCACCTTAGCCCAGCAGGTCAAGGCTGTGGTAGCATGAGCTTGCCACTGCACTCCAGCCTGGGCGACAGAATGAGACTCAAAAAAAGAAAAAAGAAAGAAAACATAATGTACATATTATGAGATTCACCCTTTTTTTTTTTTGAGTTGGAGTCTTACTCTGTTGCCCAGACTGGAGTACAGTGGCCACTCCCGGCCACTGCAGCCTCGACCCACTGGACTCCGGCGATCCTTCCGCCTCAGCCTTCTGAGTAGCCGGAATTACAGGCACGCGCTACCATGCCCGGCTGATTTTTTTATTTATTGTAGAGATGAGGTCTCGCCAAGTTGGCCAGGTGAGTCTAGAACCCGCGGACTCAGGCAATCCACTCCCCTCAGCCTCCAAATATTTTTAAAATATTGTTTGTGAAAGCTTGGGGTTATTTGTGCCCCTAAGATGCCCTTTAGGAATCCACCAGTTGGCATTCACTTGGCAAATTCACTGGCATTAGGTCTAGCACTCAGCCTCACAGTCAGCACTCATGTTAACCAAGCTCACACAGACTGCTGTGTGAACTGGAAGGTCAGCCTGAATCTTTGAGGGTCGAATCCAGGCATTGGGAATGTGTGTGTTTGTGTGTGTGTGTGTGTGTGTGTGTGTGTGTGTGTGAGAGAGAGAGAGAGAGAGAGAAAGAGAGAGAGAGAGACTAAGGTGTGAGAACCTTTGAGATGACAGGGGAGACAGAAAACCTCCTGGCTCTGCAGTCCTAGATAGTACTAGGGTGGGCAAGGCGGGTCAAGCCTCATGTTTTTCCCTTTCCTGTGTCCACAGGGATGGTTCAGCCCCTTTGCCACTGTCAATGTCCTGAAGCTATTCTGTCTCTTCCAGAGACCTCCAGTCCACTCCTTTCTGGATTGGTTTTAATACTCAGGGAGCAATTTTGAATTTCTAACCTCTGTGGAGAGAGACAGAGAGCCCAGACATACTTTCTTCATCTTTACTGCTGAAATACTTAAAAATACATTTCTGACAGTAATAAAAATACAGACTGTCATGCCTTACGTGTACATGGTGACTTGTGTTGCCAAAGTTCCTTCTGTTTCACCATATTCTCTGATTTTCCCAGGAGCCCTGTGACCAGGCTGGGAGGTGTTAATCCACATTCTAGTTTTAAGACCTGCCTTCCCATTGTCTGCAAGTGGTTTCACCTAGTGGCATTATTAGGGCCTCGCAGTGTGCATGTCTGAAATATACTAACTGATCCCCACTCACTTCTTGTATTCCACTGGCCTTTGTTTGGTTCATTACTGTCGCAGGTAACGACCAGATGGCTGGAGTTACAGGTGGTGAAAGAGGTCACCCAAGTTAGATTACAGTAGAAAAACAGGTTTATTTATGTATGCTGCAAGGGAGACAGCGGGCAAAGGAGACAGTGGGAAACAGCAATAAGGGAACTGTCTGCACTGAGACAGTAGCTTGAGGTGCCTTCAAAGTGGAGCTGACCTCCTTTTAGGTTAGAGTTAGGGTTAGGATTCCCATCATGCAGTAGAGTTCCCACCATGCAAAGGAGGGATTGAAACATGGCAGTTCTGATTGGTTGACATTTGACTTTGATTGTAGGCCACTCATTGGTCAGTTGGAGATTAACACAGGGTGGCTTTGGAGATTAACACAAGGTGGCTTTCACAATTACCACATCGTGTTCCTTATGGTTCCAGCCTGCAAACTTGACCTCTATGCTGAATTTCCCTCTCCACTCATTTTCTTGGCCTTCACATTCAGCCAGCTCCCCAGTCCTTCTGCTTCTGTCTTGGATAGGTCTCTGATCTCACTGCTTTTATTATTGCCATCTGCCTTCTCCCTTCTCTCCTGAATAACTGCAGTTGCCTCCCAACTGATCATCTCTCTGATTCTGGCAGCTGGTCTAAGCACCCTAAAGTGTAGCTCTTGAGGACTCAACTCACCTTTTTCTTCCCTTGCCCAAATTCCTAACTAAGGGGCCTGGGATATCACACCCTACAAACCCGAAGTCTCGTCAGATGGGTTTTTATTAACCCTATATGATATGGTTTACTTTCTAACCTGACTCTGGCATAACATCACGTAACAGATAAAGAAGGAAATCAAAAGTATTTTATGACCCTGCAAAGTCATCTCTGGGGAAATTTGCATCTGTATAGAATCCCCTTCTGGGGGATTCCTGGAGTGGCCAGGCAGCTTTTAAGGTCAGGCACCTATTCTCTCTGGAGCCTGCTACTAAAAACCTTCTACATATCAACAACCTTAACTTCCTCACTGATCCCCCTTAACTCAGCATTTATTTTACTGATTTCAAATTCTTTAGAAAGAGTTTAACCATTTCTACTAATTGCCAATCAGAAAAATCTTTGAATCTACCTATGACCTGCAAGTCCCCTTACCACTTGGAAATGTCCCACCTTCCTGGGACCAACCAATGTAAATCTCACATCTATTGACTTACGTTTTGCCTGTAACTTCTGTCTCCCTACAAATGTATAACTCTAAGCTATACATCAACCATTTGGGGCATATGTTCTCAGGAGCTCTTGGGACTGGGCCACAGGCCTAGGTTACTCACATTTGGCTCAGAATAAACCTTTTAAAATATTTTACTGAATTTGGCAATTTTTGTCAATACCCTCACCAGTCCCTCAGTAGCTCTCACAGCAGAATGAACTTATTCCAATCTCCCGAGTGGCATTTCTTCTTCTTCTTCTTCTTCTTCTTATTAAAGTGGAGTCTCACTCCATTGCCCAGGCTGGAGTGCAGTGGCATGCTCACGGCCACCCCAGTGTTGACCTGCTGGACTCAGGTGATCCTTCCACCTCAGCCTTCCGATTAGCTGGAACTACAGGCATTCACTACCATGCCTGGCTAATTTTTTATTTATTGTAGAGATGAGGTCTCACCAAGTTGCCCAGGCTGGTCTCGAACCTGTGGGCTCAGGCAATCTGCTCACCTTGGCCTCCCAAAGTGTTGGGATTATAGGTTTGAGCCACCGGGCCTGGCCTAAGTCAAAGTCTTAGACACTAAACTACAAGCCTCTTGAGGGCAAGGGCGCCAAGAAAGCCTACCAGCATCTTATACATGGTGCCAGTAAAATGAACATTTGCTAAATTGAGCCGGGCTCCATCTGGCATGCAGACAGGCTGAGAGTCAGGGAAATTAAACAGCTTGCACCAGGTGGGAAATTGCACTCACAGTCCCTAACTCACAATGCAATCTTTCTTTCCATTACTTCAAGATTGACTGGATAGCTGGAAGTCCCATTGGCCATTCAACAAACATTCATTAGGTGCTAACTACGTGTCAGGCATTGGGTGCTGTGGATAGAGTGGTGAACAAGACTTCCCTAGACCCTACCCTCATTGGAAATTTAGCCTGGTGGGGGAAGCAAACCTAAATAAATGGTAATTAAGTGCTACAAGGAGAGAAGTAAAAAGCATTAGGATAGCATAGAAAGAGGGATATTATCTGGACTTGAGGGGGTTATGGGTAGTCAGGAAAAGCTTGTCTGAGACCCTGCTGTTTAAAACAACCAGTTGAAGAGAACCAACAAAGGGATAACTTTCACATAGAGGAAGCAACTTATTTAAATGCCCCAGGGCAGGAAGTAGCCTAAAAGAAGGCCAGGGTGACTGCGGCACAGAGAGGGAAGGAGACATTGACAAGAAATAAGGCTGGTTAGGGAGGGCCTCTGTAAGAGAGACTTATGGACCACTTTGAGGCCACTTACAGGAGGGGCTGTGGTCAGTAGAGTAGGGAAAAATGGGTAGACGCTGAATGGACGGATATTGGTGAGAAGATGACAGGAGTCATCAGACAAGAGAGGAGGGAGGCATCGGGCAGAGAGGTCACAGTGAGACAGAGAAGAGAGGAGAGACAACCACTCCTATACAACGCTCTCCATGACTGCAAATGGTAAGCCCACAATAGAAGAAGGCGGCAGTGTGGAATGTCTTTTCTGGCTACTGGTTTGAGAAGACCGGGTAGAGAAGACAATCGACAGAGGCCTTAGAGGTCTGACCTTCCCCCCAGTTCCTCCATACACTCCTATGTGGCCTGCACAGAATTTGGAGCCTCTTTGGTTTTTATTTTCTGAACCATAGCGTGACATTGGTAAAGCCTCACAGTTGATGCCAGTAAAACCCTTTGGAATTGCTAGCAGAACAGGCCTTCAGACATCCTCTAAAGAATGTCTATTATTTACAATCTCTTAGTTATTATTTTCCCCTGAGAAGGAGGTCCATATATGAAAGAAAATGCTAAGAAAAAAAAAAAAGAGGCATCGGCAACTTGGCAGTTTTAGGAACTTGTCGTTGCAGACTGGCCTGGGCAAGGTGGACAAACCCTTGTGATTAGAAAAAAATGCAGCCAGCACTCATTGGATTAAGAGTGCAGAAAAGCAAATGTGTTCGAATCTTAAACACATCATAATTTTAAGCATCCACAAGTGTTTAAAAAGTGTTAGCTGCTATGAGCACATACATCCATTCACTAGTTAAACATCATAACCTGTTTCTTTTCTAAACACATGGGCAGGGGAACAGAGCATGGTTAACATGTTAAACACACTGACATGTTTACAATGTGTTGCAAGAAGGTGTTTAACTTTTTGTGCTCCAAAGCTAAACACTTTGGAATTACAGGGTTGGCTAATCCCGCCTATGTGTAGTAGGACGATGGTCTACTGGTCTCTTTGGCTTTGAGCAGAGCGCCTTTGGGAAAGTGGACCACGGTAGTGATAACCCGGGCTTCATAAGGAGCCACCAGGGCTGCTTCCTGAAGGATCTTGGCTGCCCATGAAACGTGTGTTTCTGAAAGCAAATGAGGAAAGGAATCAGTTCCAAATCCGCAAACCCAGCCCCTGCTCTGGATGTGCATGACCATGGTTCCGTCTCTCCCGTGTGCATTCTGTCCTGCTGCTGGGGCTTTCGAGGAGGCCCCAGACATAGGCCTACTGGGGCCTTGGCCTCTCCTCCACAGAGGCTCAGAGTTTCTTAGAGAATAAATAGATCCCCAGAAGCTAAATCAGAAGAGGGATAAAGGAAAGAAGAGGGAGAAAGGAAGGGGGTGAATGTTTTTTCTCTTTGTCTACGTAACCAATTACAACGCACTTGGCATTTAATGCAATGTAAGTGTATTGTCTTATAGCTCCACAGGTGAGAAGTCCTAAATAGGTCTTTTTGGGCTGAAATCAAGGTGTCAGTGGGGCTGTATGAAGGCCCTGGGGACAACACGTTTCCTCACCTTTTCCAGCTTCTGGAGGCTACCCACACTACTTGGCTTGTGACTTCCTTCCACCTCCAAAATCAGCAGTGGCTAGTTGAGTCTTTCTCATTCTGCATCGCTCTGACTCTGCTTCTCTTGCCTTTCTCTTTCACTTAGAAGGAAATTTGTGATTGCACTGGGCTCACCCGGATGATCCAGGATGATGTCCTTCGTTTAAGGTCAGCTGATTAGCAACTGTAATTTCATCTGCAACCTTATTTCCTTCTTTCCATGTAATATAACATAGTCACAGACCCCAGAGACCAAGATATTAACATCTTTGACAGGGTATTATCCTGCCTACCACACTGTTATAAAAAGGAAAGGCAAGGGCAAAAGAGAACAGGAAAAAGAGACATGACACTAAGTTATCCTAAATCAAAATCCTACTTAGCCTGGGATTAGAGACCATCTCAGGCAACCAGCAGATGGAGATCTGAGAGTGTGGGACTGGAACGTGACAACCTTGGAAGCCACTTCAGGGGGTCCGGGTCATTACCCTTTAAAATCCTCTATATCAGGGTATGGGCTAAGCTGCTATAACAAAAGAACCTCCAAATACAATGCCTTAAACAAGAGAAAATTATTTCTCTTTTATGGTAACAGGAGAGGTAGGAGGTCCAGGGCTGTTCCAGTGGTTTTGCCATCCCCAGGCATGTAGTTTCTATTTCTAAATCCAAGGAGATTGCTCTAATTTTCCTGAACTTATATCCTGGGAGACAGGAGGAAAGGACCAGAGGAGATCATATGGGCATACCTCTTATGGACATGATCTAAAATAGAATTTCTCAACCTTGACATTGTTAACATTTTATGCCAGATCATTCTCTTTAGTGGCAGGAAGGGGTGCATATTTTGTGTACTGCAGGGTGCTTAGTGGTGTCTTTAGTCTCCATTCACTAGATACTAGTAGTATTCCTCCAGTTGTGACAATGAGAGATACCTCTAGGCATCGTAAAATATCTCCAGTGTTAAGAACCACTGGTCTAAGCCGGGCTCGGTGGCTCAGCCTGTAATCCCACGCTTTGGGAGGCTGAGGTGAGTGGATTGCCTGAGCCTGCGGGTTCAAGACCCGCCTGGGCAACTTGGCGAGACCTCATCTCTACAATAAATCAAAAAATTAGCCGAGCGTGGTAGCATGCGCCTGTAGTTCCAGCTACTTGGAAGGCTGAGGCAGAAGGATCACCGGAGCCCAGCAGGTCGAGGCTGTGGTGGCCGGGAGCTGCCACTGCCCTCCAGTCTGGGCGACAGAGTGGGACTCCAACTCAAAAAAAAAGAACCACTGGTCTAGAAAAAAAAAGACACATTACTTCTGGTGTCATCCTATTGCTTAGAACTTACCCATCTAAAACTTGGCAGTTCTATTTTTAAAGAAACAGAGAAGGAATGTTTGAGGATAATGAATAGTCTTTGCATCTGTTTCAGATAGTTGAACTTCCAGACTACTGAAGTCCCAGCTCATATCAGGGACATCTGCCTGGAATGCACAGTGGGGCCAGCTATGGAGGGGAGGAACTTCTAGAGTCCTTGGCCAAAGCTCTAGATGGTCAGCAGGCACCCCCTGGCCAGACCTGTGTGAAGGGGCTGGGCCATTGTACGTTGGAGCCTGGCTTTCCAGATCTGGGAGTCAGGGGCCTGCCAGTTCTACACAACACATCATGTAGCTTGTGTGGCGAGGGCCTCTGCAGTGTAGCCTCTTATTCTGTCCTTAGTGGTGCCAGAGTGACCTTGGGGACTCACTGGGTTAGATTTGTGCAGGGTAGTGGATTTAAAAGACAAATAGAACTGGGATTTAAATCTGTTTCTGCTACGTATTAGCATGCAATTCCTTAGAATCTCAATTTCCTCATCCACATATTAGGACAGCATCATCTTTTGCAGAGGGTTGTTGGGGAGGATTAAATTAGGTGTTATATGAACAAAACTTAGATTATCCCTGGCACTTAATAAACATTTGAAAGATGGCACTCATCTATTCCTTTATTCCTCAGATATTCAAAATACCTACGATGTATAAGGCTCTGCACTGGATCCTAGAAACATGAACACAGCAGTCAGCAAAGTAGATGAGGTTCGTATCTTCCCAGTGATTATATTGTGGTAGTTACTACTGTTATTATTATGATCATATCATGGTTCTGGACATAGGCCTAGAGACTGATTCTCTGCCAATGGGTAGGGGAGACTGAGCCAGCAAGTCCTGAGACTGAACATGTAGGAATGAGGTTGACTGGCGAAGTCCGGTCTAGATGTCGGATGGCAGCTGGCTGGTGGAAA
Source organism: Tarsius wallacei (assembly GCA_963574415.1). Taxonomy (NCBI): domain Eukaryota; kingdom Metazoa; phylum Chordata; class Mammalia; order Primates; family Tarsiidae; genus Tarsius; species Tarsius wallacei. Next base: position 4,407 of record CAUYQG010050219.1, on the reverse strand, counting down.
AGAATGGAGAGTTGACCAGGGAAGAACAAAGGCTTGGTCCTATAAGCCAGGAGCAGAGATCCATAAATCTCTGGGAATCAGAGGACATGAATTGAGGTGGGGCTGCCATTTCAGGAGTAAAGGTCGATCATAAGAAGAGAGACCAGAGGACAGGGATGGGCAGCTGCCTGGTAGAGCTCCTTCAGCCCAACCTAAAGTTGCTGAGAGGCATGGCTGAGGTCAGAGGCAACTTTTAGAGCTACTTCCGGTGAGGCCAGGCTTGCTGCTGAGGCAGGGAGGACCGCGTCTTTGGGGGAATGCGATGCTCCATGGGCAGCCCAACAGCAAGTTTAGTAAACTAGGACGTCTCCTCACCTCCCAGTCCCACTGCCAACCCCTGCACTACATCACATCCTTGGCCAGCCGATTATAAGAGTGAGCTCGGGAGGCAGGTCGCCTCCATTAAACCATCAAGGAGTCACTGAGTTAATGATGGCTCCAGGCAGTGAGTCTCAGGCTTTTTCTATCCACAGTTGATTCTTGGCAAAGTAAGAGACCTCACATGTTCCCACTTACTAAAATGGAAACCCTTCTTTCTACAGTGCCACTTAAATTCCATGGTCAATCATCACAATCGCTCCCTCGGGTATCCATCCCTTTGACGCCCTCGTCCCTCTCGTTTCATTGTGCTGTCCTGGCAAAACCACAACCACGGTTAAATCCAACCCTCCATTTGCTTCATGCGTGTTTGGGGAAAAAATACAACCATGCTGACAGATTTTATTTTAAATTAATGTCCTCAATTTTCAAGGAGGCCTTCGGTCCCGAGTCCATTCACTCCCCCACCCTCCTAGATGATAACTTTACACCATCCCTTCTTTCTTCAGACCCCTGACACCTTCCTTCCATGCACCCCTGGCAGATGGCTTTCCCTCTTCACCAACAAACCACATCTCCCGCCTGCCAGCATCTGCCCCCATGTGCTCTCTTTCCTTGACTGCAACAGGGATGAACTCCCCATGCCCCTCTCTGTAGCCCACCTCTCTACCTGCACCCCAGACCCTCCCTCCTGCCCAAGGACATAGCTCCAGCAACATTGCCCACTTTCCACCTACACCTTCATTGTTCTTTCCCTTCCGAATCATTCCGGCTAGCATACACATAGGTGTTACTTCTCCCATTTTTAAAAAACCTTCTTTTGAACCCACTGGCTGTAACTCTTTGTTTACTTTCTTTTTGTAGCCAAGCTTCTCCAGAAAATTGTCCGTGCCCACGATTCCCAAGTGTTCCCTCTCATTCTCTCTTGAACCCACTCCAATCAGTCTTTTGTTCCCTACACACAACAGCGTGTTCTTGTCAACTTTATATTGCCAGGTCCAGTGGTCAAGTCTCAGTCCCCTTAGCTGATCTATCAGCTGCTTCGACACAGTTGATCGCTTTTCCCTCCGTGATGCATGCTCTTCGCTTGACTTCAGAACGGCATGCTCTGTTCGTTTTCTTCCTGTCCCACAAGTTACTCCTTCTTGGTTTCCTTTGCTGGTTTCTCCTCATCTCCTTGGTCTTTTAGGGTTGATATCCCCCAGGGATCAGTCCTTGGTCCTCTTCTTTATCTACATTCATTCTTTTGGTGATCATACTTGTTTTGCATTTCATATATCGTTGATGCCCAGATTTGAATGGATATCTGTGGCCTTCAGATCTCTACTCTTTGGACGCCCACTCAAATGATATCTTAGGCTCAGCATGCTGTCCTGGTCTTCATGCCCACCCGCACCTAGTGAAGTGGTTTCATCCACAGCCATCTCCATCTCAATGTCATGGGCTTTCTACCACCATGGCTACCAACCTAACTGGGACCTCAACACATCTCACCTGGCTTACTGCAATAGCCTTCCAACTGCTTCCATGTGTGTCTCCAGCAGTCTATTCTCAAAGAGCAGCTAAAGGGAGGCTTTTACAATTTAAATCAGATAACATTCCACTTTGTTTCACGGCAGGCAGGCCTGTGCAGACCTATCCCTAAAGTCTGAGGAAGCTGAGACGCCAAAGAAAGAGGTTGACATATCTAGTTTCTTAGAAAGAAAACTTCAGTAGGGACTTACAAACAGAAGACATGTCTGTGCCTCGCATAGCAGTGGGACAAGATGTGCCATCACACCCCACCCCTGGACCCGGGGCTTACACATCATAGGGAAAGGGCGATTCAGAAAGGATGTGCAAGACAACTGAAGTATCCTAACATCAAGGTTGTTTGACCTCAGGGAAGGATTTATGGGAAGCACCTGCTCTTATACAAGGAACAATAGAAATGTGGAAAATCTTAGAGGCTTTCCTGAAACTGGAGTTAATCAGAAGCCAACATGGCAGATTAGCATCCAAGATGGATGCTACCTCTCTGGACTACCTTTCTGGACTCGTTGCCTACTACCCTTGCCCTGTTGACTCCACTCCAGGCTGCTGACCTCACTGCAGTTCCTCAGACACGGCAGGCATGCTCGCCTCACAAACTTCACACTGCCTGTTCTCTCTCCTGTTGCTTCTTTCCCGAACGTCCATCTGATCCATTTCCTCACCTTCCTCCAATCTTTGCTCAGATGTTACTGTCTCTACGAGATCCACTCTGACTCCTCTACCAGCTACAGCCTACTTCTACCCAAATCCAACCTTCCTCACCCTGTTCGACTCTTTTTTCCCCCCTAGAAGTTATCCCTTTCTAATGAACTTATCCCTATATGATGAACTTATTTAAAAATGGTTATTGTTTATAGGTTTCCCTCTATGAAATATTAGTTCCTTCAAGGAAGGGATTTCATTTTGTTGTTGTTCATGAATGAATCACAAGGACCTGTAACAGTAACTGCCACATAGTAAGTAAACATTGGTTGATGATTGCACAGAAAAATGGTTCTGGCTATTGGAAGACCTAAGTGAACGATGTCTGCTGTCCATCCCTCTGTCAGTCTGTCTACCCAGCCTCGTCATTCAGCAATCAGTGGTTTGGTCACCTGGTTCTTTTTCAACCTATGCTTTTGTCTGTGAAAAAGTGGTGTCAACCCTAAAAGAACTTTCAGTTAAGGGAAAAAGTAACCATTGTTGGCCTGGTACAGTGACTTATACCTATAATCCCAGCACTTTGGGAGGCTGAGGCAGGAGAATTGCTTGAGCTCAGGAGTTCGAGACCAGCCTGAGCAACATAGATCTGGGGCCCTGTCTTGTCCCCTCTCCCAGCCCTCAAAGTCACCTCTCCCCGCCCCCATGCACATCTGCCATAATATATGGCTTTAGGAACTTGGATTTTCCTGAGAGACAGCATAAGGGGAGCTCCTGCTTCTTCCTTTGCCAAATGTTCCCCAGGCTACTAGTGCTTGGAATAGGTGGAGGAAAGGAGCCAGGGAGAACCCACACCTATTAATAGCTCCGTAATTTATGTAACTACCTGTGTATATGTGTGCACGGGATGAGTGTGGCTGGGTGTGTGCCCAAACGTAGTTCTCGCTGATGGGGTAGCTTATGGGTGATTATAATTTGCTCCTTCTGATTTCTCTGCACTTCTATAAGAAACATGAGTCATTTCTATCAAAAATTGTAAAGTTTTAAAGAAGTGTTTGGTGTGGGAGCTAGGATTCCTTCAGAGGCCTAGATGAGGAGAGTTTCTAAAACAGGAGGAAGCTAAAAGCAGACACAATAAAACTTACTCTATGAGCGAAAGAAGACTTTCTGAGTTATTTGAACTCCAATGCATGCTCAGAGGTTTTAGCTCTTCCTGTTCACATGTAGATACCCAGGTAGTAGAAGACCCCAATCAAGCTCTGGGTGCACACGTCAGAACCTAGATGAGCTTCTCCCTAGACAGGGCTCCACCACCAGGAAGCAGCTTTGCCAGGTGCAATGGCCACAGAGCACTTCTGATGTGTGGGGGAGGGACATCCTTCCCCGAGTCTCCTCAGTGCCTGCTACCCTAAGGACCCTCTGTGCTTCCTTTCCTGAGACGCCCACCCATCCTTCCCCGAATCTCCTCAGCACTTGCCTTCCTGAGACCCTGAGCACCCCCTTCCCTGAGTCTCCTCATTCCCTGAATCCCCTCACTGCTTCCTCCCTGGCATTCCCTAAGTCCCTCCTTCCTTGCGTCTCCTCAATGCATCGTTCCCTGAGTCCCCTTCATGTCTCCATCCAAGTCGGCCTACACACCCTGAGTCCCTACATGCCTCCTTCCTTGCATCCCCTCAGGGTGTCCTTCCTTGAATCTCCTCCTACCTACTGCCCTGAGTCCCTTGAGCACATCCTTCCGGGGTCCCCTCAGCACCTCATCTCTGAGTTCCTGCTTTCCTGAGTCCACTCAGTGCCTCATTCCTTGCATCCCCTCAAGCCTCTTTCCCTGAGCCCCTCACTGCCTCCTTCCCTGAATCCCCCAAACACTTCTTCCCCGAG
>CAUYQG010050215.1:0-27637 GCA_963574415.1 Tarsius wallacei | reverse complement strand
GAAGGAGAGATGCAATATTTTATTGTGTTTTAAGTTTTTTCTTTTTTTTAAGTTGGAGTCTCCCTTCGTTGCCCAGGCTGGAGTGCAGCCACGGCCACCCCAGGTCGACCCACTGGGCTCCGGCAATCCTTCCGCCTCAGCCTTCCAAGTAGCCGGGACTACAGGCGCACGCTACCACACCCGGCTAATTTTTGATTTATTGTAGAGACGAGGTCTCACCAACTCACCTGGCTGGTCTCGAACCCACGGGCTCAGGCAGTCCACTCGCCTCGGCCTCCCAAAGTGCTGGGATTACAAGCTGAGCCAAGGAGCCGGGCCCAATGTTTTAATTATTTTCTACATCACCTGGCCTGATGCAGAAGACTGAAACTTGGATTGGTAAAACAACTTAATTTTCAAGTCAGAAGATACAGTCTGAAGCCATGAAGTCTGGTAAACTGTCACTTAGCATATCAGGTAGGAGCTTACTCAAAGAAATCCATTAGTTTAGCCGGGCGTGGTGGCGCGCGCCTGTAGTTCCGGCTTCTTGGAAGACTGAGGCGGCCGGATCGCCGGAGCCCAACAGGTCGACGCTAGGATGGCTGTGAGCCTGCCACTGCACTCCATCCTGGGCAACGGAGTGAGACTTCGACTCAAAAGGAAAAAAAAAATTCATTAGTAAGTTTTGTGTATATATATTCAGATCAGAATGCTTGGTTAAGGGAGGAGATGCTGGAGCTCTGAAATGGGAACAGCATAGTGAGTGGAAGAGCTGAGTGCGAGTTGCACGGTATCGGGCGGGGCTGCAGAAAGGGAGGAGCCGTGAGGATGCAATTCTCCTAACCAGCAGTGTGGTAATGATGTAATTTGATCATTTTAATGTGTAGGCAGTTGAAGGACTTACAGCAAAGGATAAATGAAAGAACAGATTTGAGGGCGCCCAGAAGAGGGTACTGGGCGCTCTGCAGTCGCCTCAACAACAGAGACCGAGACATTGCTACACTGCTGAAGTTAGGAGAATTGCATCCTCACGGGTCCTTCCTTTCTGCAGCCCCGCCCGACACCGTGCAACTCGCACTCAGCTCTTCCACTCACTATGCTGTTCCCATTTCAGAGCTCCAGCATCTCCTCCCTTAACCAAGCATTCTGATCTGAATATGTGTACACAAAACTTACTAATGGATTTTTTTTTTTTTTCCTTTTGAGTCGGAGTCTCACGCCGTCGCCCAGGATGGAGTGCTGATGGCAGGAAGAACGAAGACGGGAGTGGCTGCAAAACGTCTTTAGGAAATAACAGCTGGACTTGGTTGACTGAATGGGGTAAATGAAAACACAGTTGTTCAGGATAACCAGCAGGTTTCCTGGCTTAGGGGAAGTGACTAGTTTCGGTCTTAAGAATTTTGAGAGTGAGTACCGGTGGGACACTCAGGTCATGTCCAGAAGCTGGAATCTTGCACAAGCATGACACTTGAGGGGGGAGGCAGGGCTGTTGCTGTACCTGGGGTCTGCAGCATGTAAGCTGCTAAGGAAGGGCAGGACTTGAGGAAAGCGAGGCTGAGGAGACAGAGGAAATGATCAGAGAAGTCGGGCAGGACGCAGAAACCAAGGGGTTGGAGTCAAGAAAGAGGTAGAGAACAACACAGGAAAGGCACAGCAAGGTCAAGGCTGAAAAACTTTGGATCTGCTGTTCAGAAAGTAAAGTTGGAGTTGAGAAGCAAAGGAGAATCTTGTAAGAGCGGCAAGGCAGGAAAAGAGAGAGTACTGAGACTCTGAGAAGTGAAGCAGGAGAGGGAAGCAGTTATTACAATAAAGGGCCAACGTGCCACGTGGAAGAACGTGGAAGCTGGCCGGCATGACAGCTCACTGAAGTAGTCTGGAGGGCTGGGGGAGATGGGTAGAAAGGCTTCCTTCGACAAGTGAAACATACTCAGATAAGGCAGGACATGCAACAGGCATGATGGAAAAAATAATGTTGTTTGCACTATTGAGAAAAGAAAAATTATTGTGAAAATTTTTGCTTCCCACTGGGCGTAGTGGCTCATTCCGGTAATCCCAGCACTTTGAAAGGCCAAGGCAGGCTTGACTTGAGCCCAGGAGTTCAAGACCAATAGGCAACATAGTGAGACCTCACCTCTCCGAAAAAAATCAAAAAATTAGCCAGACATGATGTCATGTGCCTGTAGTTCCAGCTACTCAGGAGGCTGGGGCAGAAAGATTGTTTAAGTCCGGGAATTCGAGGCTATGGTGAACTGTGATCGTGCCCCTGCACTTCAGCCTGGGTGACAGAATGAGACCTGAACTCAAAAAAAATTTTTTTTGCTCCCACCAATTCATTCTTTAGGGACACGATGGTTGACACTTGAAGAAGGGGAAAAAAAAAAATAGATGAAGAAAGTGGGGAGCAAGGAGAGTGTCCCAAAGAGATGGCAAAACATATACAAAGGCCCTAAATAAAGGAGTATATGACCTTCCCAAGCTCCCCAGTTCTTATGAATGACAGAGAACAAATGAGAGGATGATGAAGCTGATGAGGCAGACTAAATTGCTAACTCACGCTTCTGCAGGCCACATTAAGGATGTCCTGTGAACAATGGGGAGCCTTAAAGAGATTAAGATAGGTGGTAGAGATTCTCATTTGTAGAGCCCAGTTTACATTTTAAAAGATCACTAGCTCTAATGTATAGAGTGATTGGAGGGGGGCCCTAGAGGTCCCTGTGAGAGATGGTGATAACTTGGGCTGGGGTGGTGGTGGTGGAAGGAGAGTGGTGGCTTGGTTTGTAGGACTGTTTAGAAAGCAAAACCAGTCACGTAGCTTTGGTTGGCTATTTAAATTGTAATGAGACAACAGATGGGAATTTCCTTAGTGAAATTGGGTGAGTGAGACAAGTAAGTGTTCCTGGGTATGTACCCACATGGAAGACATCATGACTTACCCTTTGGTTCATCTGGAGAATGGCCCGTGAGGGCACAACCATGACTTTAAGTGAGGAAGGGAATCAAAACATGCTACGTTTATCCAGAAAGGAGAAAAGTCACTTTGGTGGGCTTATGCATAACTTTAAAAATGTCATTTGAGTCTCTAAGACCCTGCCTCTTATGCAATTCTAAGTAATTTCAAAACAAAAATTTTAGTGAGATGGGATTTTATAAAAATGAGTCCAATAATAAAGTTTATATTATTTAATAGTTAAATTTTTCTTTTTTTTTTTTTCAAATAGGGTCTCAGCTTGAAAATGTCAGATCATAGCAACATGTACCAGCACTCCCAACAATCAAATCCCTGTGTGACTAAGCTGATGGATGCCAAGCGCAGCAGCTTCCCAGAGCCCGCCAAGGAACACAGAATGAGGACGTCACAGTGTCAGCTGCCCTTTTGTCCATCACAGCACTCCTAGAGCCTGATTCGAGTTTAATTTCTCCAATTAACTTAAAAAAATAATGCCTTCTCCCACCTCTCCCATCCAGTTCATCATTGTGAAAGCAGCCACAATGAACTCTGCTTTTTCTTTGGGTCAGTGTATTTCTAAAGATTAGGTTGTTACAATTTATTAATTCTAGACCTAAATTGAATTATGATTATTGACTTTTTACGATAGAGGACTTCACTCTCTTATACCTTTTCTCTCTCCTCTCCTCTTAATAAAGATGTCACTATATTTAATGAGCATTTATATAATGTAAAACTATGTAAATATTGTTCAGTCAGAGCCAATAATTAGTATACTATGAATACATTTTTCTTATGATTTTTTTGTTTCTCCTTTAGTGAAATTGTTTTATTTTTTTATTTTTTGTTATTATTTTTTGAGTCAGGGTCTCACTCTTGCCCTGGCTGGAATGCAGTGGTGCAGTCACAGCTCACCACAGCCTCCACGTCCTAAGCTCAAAACCCAGAGTAGTTGGGACAATAGGCACATGCCACCACACATGGTTAATTTTTTTTTTTTTTTTTTTTTGTGGAGATGAGGTCTCTCTATGTTGTCCAGGCTGGTCTCGAACTCCTGGGCTCAAGCAATCCACCCGCTTCAGCCTCCCAAAGTGCTGGGATTACAGGCATGAGCCACCATACCCAGACTGCTTTACTTTTTCACCTACATAAAGATTTCATTCATTCAAATTCTTTCATTCTTTTGGAATACTCTTTCATATAATTCATTCTTTTGGGTCTTCCCATCCTTCCCGTCGGGGTTCCTTCCTAGAGCTGTTCTTACATTTGTACCAATCTGGATTGGTTTTCAGGGCTGCTGCAAAATTGTACCCGACTTTTCTTCCCCATCTTCTGGTTGGATCCAGAATCCATTTTTGGAACCCATACTCTTCTCCTTTCAGTTTAAAAATATTCAATTTGCTTGAGCATATTCTGTAGTAGCTTTCTAAGAATGTGTGCACAGAGACAAGCTTTTTGAATTATTGGATGTCTGAAAATGTCTTTATTCTCCCCTCATGATTGATAGCTGGGTCTAGAATTCTAAACTGAAAATTTTCCCTTTGGAGTCATCTCATCATAATCTTCTAGTCTATGCTGTTGCTGTGAAGTAGGGTGATACCATTCTGATTTTTTGTTCCTTTGTACATGAACTTGTGTTTTCCCTTTCTAGAAGTTTTTAGCATTGTTGTATTTCTGGTATTCTAAAAGTTCACAATGATGTCCCTTAATGTAGATTTCTTTTTAAAATTGATTTTTCAGGGTATGTTGCAAACTTATTTAATCTGTGGCCTTAGCTCTGGAGAATTTTCCTTAATAATTTCTTCCCCTTTATTTCATTTTATTTTAATTTTAGCATCATGGGGTACAAGTGAGGGTTTGCAACATAAGTAGGCTGCGAGTAGGTGAAGTTTGGGCTTCTAGTTGGCCCTCTCTCCCCCTGGTAGTGGACCAGATACCCCTTGTGTTGCCCCATGCCTCTCTCCCTCTTCCCTTCCTCCCTCCCCTACCTGTTCTCTGTGACTGTTGATCCCACCCTTGTGCCAACGTGGCTAGTGTTCAGGGTCTGCTTACGAGTGAGAACATGCAGTCTTCAGTTGTTTCTGTGATAGTTCACTTAGGATGAGGGTCTCCAACTGCATCCAAGTTGTTGCAAAGGCTATATGGCTGCATAATATTCCATATTTTCTTTATCCAATATATATGGACCACATTTTTTTTATCCAGTCCACTTTAGACATTGGGGTTGGTTCTATGTTTTTGCTATTGTGACTAGTGCAGCAATAAACGTGTGTTCAGGTGCCTTTTTGGCAGAGCGATTTATGTTCCTTTGGGTATAGTCCCAGGAAAGGGATTGCTGGATCATATGGAAGCTCAATTTTTAGTTCCTTGAGAAATTGCCACACTGTTTTCCATGGAAATTGAACTAGCTTACATTCTTACCAACTGTGGGCAGCATCCTCTTTTCTACACAGCCATGTCAGCACCCATTGTTTTTTTGACTTGCTGATTATAGCCATCCTTACCAGAGTTTGGTAGTATCTCACTGTAGTTTTGATTGGCTTTTCTCTGATGATTAATGAGGCTGAGCATTTTTTCTTGTGTTTTTTGGCTGCTTGTATGTCATCCTGCAAGAAGTGTCTGTTCATGTACTTTGCCAACACTTTTTTTTTTTTGAGTTGGAGTCTCACTCTGTCGCCCAGACTGGAGTGCAATGGCCGCTCCCAGCCACCGCAGCCTCGACATGCTGGGCTCCGCCATCCTTCTGCCTCCGCCTTCCAAGTAGCCGAAACTACAGGCACACACCACCACGCCCGGCTAATTTTTATTTATTGTAGAGATGAGGTCTTGCCAAGTTGCCCTGACTGGTCTCGAACCCTTGGGCTCAGGCAGTCCACTTACCTCGGCCTCCCAAAGTGCTGGGATTACAGGCTGAGCCACCGAGCCCAGCCTACTTTTCCTTTTCTTTTTATTTATTTATTTATTTATAATTTTTTTTTTTTTTATTTTTTGAGTTGGAGTCTCACTCTGTCGCCCAGACTGGAGTGCAGTGGCCGTTCCCAGCCACCACAGCCTCCACCTGCTGGGCTCCGGCAATTCTTTCGCCTCAGCCTTCCGAGTAGCCGGAACTACAGGCACTCACTACCACGCCCGGCTAGTTTTTGATGTATTGTAGTGACGAGGTCTTGCCAAGTTGCCCGGGTGGGTCTCAAACCCACGGGCACAGGCAATCCTCGCGCCTCGGCCTCCCAAAGTGCTGGGATTATAGGCTGGGCCACCAAGCCTGGCCCTTTGCCCACTCTTTAACAGGACTGTGTTTTTTTTTTTCTTTCAGTTCGTTTGAGTTCCTTGTAGATCCTCAGTGTTGGCCTTTATCAGATGCATAGCTTGCAAATATATCCATGGGTTGTCTCTTTACTCTCTTAATGGTTTATTTTGCTGTGCAAGGCTTTTAGTTTGATAAGGTGCCATCTGTCTATCTTAGCTTTTGTTGCATTTGCTTTTGGGAACTTGGTCATGAATTCATTGCCTTCTCTGATGTTCAGAAGGGTGTTCCCTACATTTTCTTCTAGGATTCTTATAGTTTGAGGTTTAACATTTAGGTTCTTGATCCATTTTGAGCTGATTTTTGTATATGGTGATAGGCAGGGGTCCACTTTCATTCTTCTGCATGTGGCTAGCCATTTTTCCCCGGCACCATTTGCTAAATATGGCTTCCTTTCCCCAATGACTGTTATTGATGGCTTTCTTGAAGATGAGTTGGTTGAAGGACTGTGGGTTTATTTCTGAATTCTCTGTCCTGTTTCATTGGTCTATGTGCCTATTCCTGTACCAATATCATGCCATCTTGATTACTGTAGTCTTGTAATATAGTTTAAATTCTGGAAGTGTGATACCTCCAGCTTTATTCCTTTTGCTGAGGATCGCTTTGGCTATTTGTGCTCTTTTTCCTTCCATATGAATTTCTGTATTGTTGTTTCTAGGTATGTGAAGAATGATGGCAATTTGATGAGTATTGCATTGATTCCATAGAATGTCTTGGGTAGGATGGACATCTTGACAATATTGATTTTTCCAATCCATAAGCATGGAATGTTTTTCCATTTGTTTGTATCATCCTTGACTTCTTCAATCAGAGTTTTGTAGTGCTCATTATAAAGGTCTGTAACTTCTCTGGTTAGATGGATGCCAAGGTATTTCATGTTTTGTGGCTATTGTGAGTGGGATTGTGTTTTTTATTTGGTTCTCAGCCTGCTTGTTATTGGTGTATAGAAATGCAACTGTTGGCCAGGCTTGATGGCTCAGCCTGTAATCCCCGCACTTTGGGAGGCCGAGGCGAGCAGATTGTCTGAGCCCAGGGGTTCGAGACCAGCCCGGGCAACTTGGCAAGACCTCATCTCTACAATAAATAAATTTTTTTTAAAAAGAAAAGAAATGCAACTGTTTTTGTATGTTGATTTTGTAACCCAAGACTTTACCAAAGTCACTTATCAGTGCAAGAAGGTTCTGACAGACTTTCTAAGGTTTTCTAGGTATAGAATCATATCATCCACAAAGAGAGATCGACTTAACTTCCTCTTTTCCTATTTGGATACCCTTGATTTGCTTCTCTTGCCTGATTGCTCTGGCTAGCACTTCCAGTACTATGTTGAACAGGAGAGGTGAGAATGGGCATCCTTGTCTTGCCATTTCTTAGAGAGAATGCTTCCAGCTTCTGCCCATTAAGCAAAATGCAGGTTTGTCATTGATAGCTCTTATTATTGTGAGAAATGCTCCTTCTATGCCTAGATGTTCAAGGGTTTTTATCAAAAAGGGTTGCTGGATTTTGTCAAGTGCTTTCTCTGTGTTTATTGAGATAATCACGTGGTTCTCATTTTTACTCCTGTTAATGTGCTGAATTATGTTTATAGGCTTGCAAATGTCGAACCAGTCCTGTATCCCAGAAATGAAGCCCACCTGGTCATGGTAGATGGACCTTGTAATGTCGAATCTGATTTGCTAGAATCTTGTTGAGAATTTTTGCATCTAGTTTATCAGGGAAATTGGCCTGTAATTCTCTTTCCTTGATGGATCTTTGCCAGTTTGGGGAATCAGAATGATATTGGCTTCATAAAATGACCTAGAGAGAATTCCTTCTCGATTGCCTGGAATACTTTCAAAAAGATTGGTATCAACTCTTCTTTGTGTGTCTTGTAGAATTTAGCTGAGAAACTAGCTGGTCTGAGGTTTTGTTTTTTTTTTTTCCTTTTGGCAGAAAGAGTTTTTATAACTGAGTTGATTTCCTGGATTGTCACTGGTCTGTTTAGGATTTCAATTTCTTGTTTCAATCTTGAAAGGCTGTGTGATGCCAGGAAATCTTCCATTTCCTCTGGATTTTCTAGTTTATTTGCATACAGATTTTCAGTAATCACTGATAATCTTTTGAATTTCCAGAGTCAGTTGTGACATCACCTTTTTTGTTTCTAATCATGTTTATTAGGACTACCACTCTTTTTTAAGTCAAGCGGGTGAGGGGTCTGCCAATTTTATTTATCTTTTTGAAGAACAAGCTTTTTGTCTTGATTCTTTCTATTATTTTTTTTGTCTACTATATCTTGCAATTGTGATATTATTTTAGTAATCTGGACTTTTTCTACTGAAAGTAGAATTTAGAAGTTTTTGCCTCCCTGACATTAGGTTGCTTAATTGTAATCTATTTTGATATGTATACATAATGCTATGAATTTCCCTCTGATCACTTTATGTCATCTCAGAGACTCTGATGTCTTTTTGTTTGTTTCTAGGAATCTTTTTATTTCTGTGTTGACCCAATAGTCATTCAGTAGCATGTTATCTAGTGTCCAAGTATTTGTGTATTTGTGAGGGGTCTTATTGGTGGTTATGTTTACTTTTATTCCACTGTGACCTGAGAAGATGTTTGGTATTACTTCAACCTTTTGGAATTAGTTCACATTCACATGGTTTAAGCATTTTGTAAATGTCTGTTAAATCCATTTGTTTGAGTATTGAATTAAGGTTCCAGATCTCCTTGTTGGATTTTTGCCTTGATGATCTTTCTAGAGCTGTTAGCAGGGTATTGAAGTCTCCGACTATGATTGTGTAAGCATCTATGTCTTCTTAGTTTACTTAGCAATTGTTTTATAAAACCAGGTTCTCCTGTGTTGGGTGCATATATATTTATGATGAATATTTTTTGCTGGTGGATTGAGCCATTTATCATTATGTAGTGTCCTTCTGTGTCTTTTTAAAAATTTTTTTATTGGTTTGAAGACTGTTGTATGATACTAGAATAGCTACCCTTATTTTCTGTTTTTCATTTGCCTGGAAGGTCATTTTCCAGCCTCTTGAGTCTGTGGGTGTTCTTTGCAGTAAGATGGGTTTCCTGGAGGCAGTAGAATGTTAGATCATGTTGCTTTGTCCAGTTTGCTACTCTGTGCCTTTTTAGTAGTGCATTCAATCTATTCATATTCAAGTTAATTATTGATATGTGAGAGTTTATCCCTGTCATAAGGCTCTTATGAGGTTGCTTTGCTTCCTTTTTATTTTCATACATACATAATTTTATTTTCATATATATATAATTTTTTTAGAATGATCTGTATGCTGTTAACTTTGTGCTTGCCTGTGCTTTTGTGATTGGTGTAACCATTCTTTTGTTTCTGTGTTCAAGACCTTCTTAAGCATCTCTCTTAGGAATTGGATGCCTGGGAATGATTTTAATTATCTATCACTTGAAGCTTAGCTTGGCGGGTTAGAAAATTCTTGGCTAGAATTGCTTCTAGTGTTTCAGTTGATGAGTCTTCTGCAAATCTGATGGTTCTTTCCTGGTAGATGGTCTGACCCTTCTCTCTAGATACCTTTAGGGAATTTTTTTTTAATACTTACTTTGTGGAGACAGATTACTATGTGTCTTGGGAATGGTCTTCTTGTGTAATACTTTGTTAGAGTTCTTCAAATCTCTCGCCTCTCTGGCAAGATATAGGAAATTTTCTTGGTTGACCTCATGAAAGGTTTGTTTCTGGGATGTTCTCAATTTTCCCTTCTGTTTCAGGGATTCCAATCAATCATAGATTTGGTTTCTTTACATAGTACCACACCTTTCATAGACTTTGCTCATTCTTTTTGAGCCTTTTCTCTGTGTTTTTGACAGACTGGGTTTTGGTCTTCAAGCTCTGAGATTCTTTCCTCTGCCTGATTGATTCTGCTCCCTAGGCCTGTTATTGTGCTTTGAAATTCCAAAAGGAAGTTCTTTTCCAGGACTTCAGAATGGACCTTTCTTACATTGGTCAACTCAGCTTTTACTTCCTGCATGACTTGAGTTTTGCTTCCAATTTCTCATGGCTTTCCTTACTCATTTTAGCCATCCAATATCTGAATTCTGTGTCTGTCATCGGGGATAGGGCATTCTACATGGCTCCCATTGTCTGGTGACTGATGGCTGATTTTTTAGGTGGTGTCTCTTTAAAGCTTTGATAATTGTCAGTGTTTTTCCACTGGTTCTTCATCTGCGAGGAGCAACTTTTATTATTGATGTTTAGTTTTGCTGTTTTATAGCTAGATAAGGTCCTGCTATCCAAGAACCTTTTGTGTCATTCAGAATAGGCCACTCTGGGAGACAGAAGATATTCACTCACTCTTTCTCACACACAAGGCAGAGTTGTAGGTCCTATGTGAGCCTGGTATGCAACAGGAATGGGGTGCCCTGGTTCCAATGTCAGTCATCCAGCTTTTCTTCTCCTTGGTCCCAGTGTCTTCAAAGTGTTCTCTGTGGGGTGCAGGGTGCTCCCCCTGTCCAAAGTTGCTCAACCCACCTGAGTTTACCATCAGCTGGGTCTGTCTTCTCTGTTCCAGTCAGCAAGAGAGGCACAAGTCAGCTATTCCCTGGTGGCCACCTTGGATCTCCTGGAACCCCTTTAGTTTATCCTGAGATTTCTGTTGGATATTATTCTTTCTAGATTAATATTGGGTTTTTTTTTTTTTTTTTGGCTCTTCTATGAGGATTTTCCAACATTATCTTGTCTCTTATTAAATTTATTACAGCTGTATTTTAAATTTCGAAGGGTTTTTTCCTTGTTCCCTGATTGTTCCCTTCACACAGTAGCTTATTTTGTGAATGCAACATCTTGTATCTGTCAGGTTAAAGTAAAATAAAAAGTTGAATTCTCACTTGCCATTTGGAGGCCTGGGCTCAAGTCACACACATCATGCATTCAGGTTTATGAAGGCTGAGAAATCACATTCCTTACTCCTTGGAGTTCTGCTTAGAGTTATAAACTGGAGCCAGACAGATGGAGGTAAAGTTAACAGCTTTATTTACTGTTAATAAAGCCAAAATAGAGGACATACTGTAGCCTGGACCTGCAACCACTGTCAAGCTTGCTGTTGTCTTCTGAGCTAGACCTTGTGATCCACCGTCTTCTGGGTAAAGTCCTTTGCAAGACAGATACTCACCTACTTAGCCAGACTATGACAGAAAAGTTGCTACCCCTCACCCACCAATCCCTACTGATAGGGAGAGAGTACTCAGTCACATACACTTGGCTTTAATACACGTATTGCACTCAAGAAATGAGGAACAAGTCAAACACTTACCAATCAGAAATATAAATTCCCTTTATTCCAGCAGAAATAACCTCGAAGAAAAGTGACAGTAGAGTTCACTTTGTTCCTGAGCATAACAACTTGTTTTAAAACTGTTTTTAAAAACCACTTCTATTTCCTTATGTGTTGCTTACTCTATTATCTTGCCTATTTCAAGTTGGAGTCTCCTTTTCAGGATGAGGATTCTCTCCATGCATCTAGTGATGTCTAATTGTCCATTTAGGTTTTAGAGCAGGGTACTAAAACACTTATTGAAGCCCATTTATTATAGGTTGAGTTCCTTTGGTGGGCTCCACTCTGGGGTCACTACCAGAAAACTTTTTTTCTAAAGGGCTAGAAAATATTTTAGGCTTCGCAGGCCACAAATTCTATGTTTGCAGCGCAGCTCTACCACTGTCACACAAAAGCAGTCATAAAAAGTATGTAAGTGGACAGGCAAGTCGCACTGCATTAAAACCTTATCTATATGAACAGGAACAGGGATAGTTTGCTGACCTCTGTTCTAAGGTGGAAGCTGGACTCCTACTTGGAGCATAGGTGTTAGGAATTCTTTGCACAAAAGTTGCAGAGATGAGCTGCAGCTATTGTACACATAGTCTAAAAGTCATGGTTGTGTTAGCATGCCCCATTTTGTGCTTGTCAGTTGAGTCTCATGCTCACTGTTCATCAGTATCCTCTTTTGCCGAAATTATATTATGGCTTCATCCACCCTGTTATACCTGTTGCTTCCTCATTTGCTTTCTTACTTCAAAAAATTAATTGGAAGCTTTCATCTAGTAATATTTCCTTTCCAATTCTATTTATGATGATTTATATATTTTTCAAGTTCTTTTATTATCCTCACTTGAGTCTTAGGACAGACAAGGAATTAAAAAAATTTATCAATATATTGCATTTATCTGAAACCATTTTTAAATTCTTAATACTGGGATTCGCTTTTCACTTTTATTAATTTTGACATTCTTATTTTTGAATTGGTGTCTCACTCTGTTGTCCAGGCTGGAGTGAAGTGGCATGATCATGGCTCACTGCAGCCTCAACTCCCTGGGCTCAGGCGATCCTTCTGTTTCAGCCTCCAAGTAGCTGGGACTACAGATGCATGCCACAATATCCAGCCAATTATTTATTTATTTTTTTTTTAGAGACTAAGTCTTACCATGTTGCCCAGGCTGGTCTCAAACTCCTGAGCTCAAGCAGTCCTCTCACTTTGGCCTCCCAAAGTGCTGGGATTAAAGGCATGAGCCACCATGTCCAGTTGAACATATTTGAAATACTTGTTTTTAAATTAGTATCACTGTTTTTGAAACCGTATTAAAATTTTTCCCTTCAGCTAGGCAACACCTACCACAGAAGTTGCCCCCAGGCCCACATACATAGGAACAAGTTGGGCCATTTATTTCCAACCTCCAAACAAAGCTTCCTCTGTGGGTATTCCCTAGATTCAGTATTCTCGTGGAAATGAAAGCTTCAGCGTCCATCAGGGTATCCCTAATGGTGCAGGGCCACAACCCAGATACTGAATATATATGAGTGGTCAGCATGTAAACAATGGGAAGAAGAGCTCTAGAAGGCAACTACTGCGACTTCTGACCAATTATCAAGTGCATTTTCCTTACTTTTCTCAACAAGGTCTAAGGTTTTCTTACAGAAAAGCTAAGCAGGAGACAAAGTGTAGTGCACAATAATTATCTGAATTGTGGAGAAGTGAAAAATGGTATACGCTAAAGGACTTATTATGCATTCATCAAATATTTACTAATCTACACCATAGGCTAGAAACGATGGATACTGAAGTGAGAAAGGAAGTATGGCTGCAATCAGTGTTTCTGTTTTTCATTTTTGAGTAGGAGTCTCTCTGTCGCCCAGGCTGGAGTGCAGTGGCACGCTGCTCATGGCCACCGCCGCCTCAACCTGCTGGGCTCAGGTGATCCTTCCACCTCAGCCTTCCAAGTAGCTGGAACTACAGGCAAGTGCCACTATGCCCGGCTACTTTTTTGATTTATTGTCGAGATGAGGTCTTGCCAAGTTGCCCAGGTTGGTCTCAAACCTGTAGGCCCAGACAGTCCTCTCACCTCAGTCTCCCAAAGTGCTGGGAGTATAGGCATGAGCCACTGAGCCTGGCCGAAATCAGTTTTTGGTTTTTTTTTTTAACCCGGATCCATGGATTTAATTTCTTGGCAGAAACTTTGTTTGAGCTTTCTCTGCTGACAGATCCCAAACTTTGCCAGAATAAAGAGTGGGACATTCAGATATGGGTTTGGTTTAGTGACAAACTATACTAAATGATGTATAACATAATTTTTAATAAAAATGTGAGGAAAATAAAAATACGTTTCAAGAAACTGAATTGGGGCGCTGTCATGATAATAAAAGGTATTCTTGAGCATGGTAGGTACTTAAAATCCAGATATGGAAACTGTTCCTTTGATGTATACACCCTTCCTTACAAGTAGAGGGTCTGAAACAAGCTCATGTGAATATTTCTTCTGTGTTCAGACAACGATAGAAGGAGCCAGACATTCAGAGAGAAGGCTGAGGGAGGGCAGAGATACTAGAAGTTGAGCAGTGCTGGGGCACGTTGAAGTCTCGGCGCAGATTGCAGAGCACTCCGAACATCCAGCTTGGACACCAGAAGGGTCCACCTCAGAATGAAGATTTGAGCCCTAGATTAAGGCCTACAAAACCTAAAGCCAAAGATTCATAATGGAGGGGTTTTGGAGATTATGTTCTACCGAGTTAGGCTTGAGATACACCTTGGGCTTTCCACAGACAGACCTAACAAAATGTTAAACCAAGCTTTCATATATTCAAGATGGTTAGCCTTGAACTGCCTATATGAAAAAAAACCATCAGCTTTTCAGAATACGTGAACAGAACCCAGAATCAATTACAAATCATCTATCATATAAAGTATGGAATAACAAATTACTAGCTGATGTGATGGCTTACACTTACAGTTCCAGCACTTTGGGAGGCCAAGTCAGGAGAATTGCTAGAAGCTAGGAATTCAAGACCAGCACGGGCAACATGACAAGACCCTGTCTCTAAAAAAATTTTTTTAATTAGCCAGGCATGGTGGTGCATGCCTGTAATTCCAGCTGCTCAGGAGGTTAAGGCAGGAGGATTACTTGAACCCAGGAGTTTGAGACTTCAGTGAGCTATGACTGCACCGTGCACCACCACACTCCAGCTTGGGCAACAGAGCAAGATCCTGACTTTAAAAAATAGAAATAAGTTAAAAAACAAAAAAGTTACTAGACATTCAAAGAAGGGAAAGTGTGACCCAGAATCCAGGAAAATGATAACAGTAAAAAAAAAAATAAATCTCAAGATGCCCCAAAGACTTCAAAGTAGGTATTTTAAATATATACAAAGCACCAAAAGAAAAGGTTAAAGAATTAAAGGAAAATGTGGTTTTAAGGAGAACAGGCAGAAAAAAAAAATGAAATCGTGCCTGAACATTTCCCATATTTCATGAAAAACATTGACCTACAATCGGAGCAGCTTACAAAACTCCTATGAGAATGCACTGAAAGAAAACCAAACCCATGCACATCATAGTCAAACTGCTGAAAGTAAAAAAGAAAATATCGAAAATAGAAAATTATATACCATGTATTAAATTTAGAGAAATGATAGAAGTAATGGCTGATTTCTCACTAGAAACAATGGAAGCAAGAAAGCAATTGTAACATTCAAATCCAAATTTTAAAGTGACAATGCCCTTCAAAAATGAGGGTGACTACATTGAATACAATCCCTACCAAAATTCCAATGAAATTTTTCACAGAAATAGAAAAAAACCCTTAAAATTAATATGGAAACAAAAAAGACTCCGAATAGCTAAAGCAGGCCTGAGCAAAAACAATGCATCATACTACTTGAGCTCCAAATCCATTACAAAGCTACAATAATCAAAACAGTGTGGTACTGGCATACACACACACAGACCAACAGAACAGAGAGCCCAGAAATAAAACCCCAGTATATACAGCTATACAGTATATGCAGTTATGTAGGTAGAATAAATCTAAGATCTAACATATTACATGAAGACTACAATTAATAATATTGTATTGTATGCTAGTATCTTCTCAAAAGAATAGGTTTTAGGTACTTTTGCACACACACACAAAAACTGATGCTATGTTAATTTGCTTGACTATAGTCATCACTAGTATATCAAGCATCATGTTCTGTATACCTTACATGCAGTATATCAAACCATCATACTGTATACCTTAAATAATACAACAAAAATTAAAACAAAAAGCCAAGGGTAGAATAAAAATATGCTTGAGTCAATGAAACCCTAAGATAATTATCTGACAAAAGAGCTGCAAGAAATACAAATGTTCTTCAGGCTGAAGGGAAATACTAGACAGAAATCTGGATCCACAGGAAGAAAAGACAAAATGAAATAGTTTCTTAAAGCAACTGAATGCTTAGAGCATGGGTGAGCAGGTAAAAGGAATTACACAGTTGTAAAGCTAGTTGAGTTATGAAATGGTGAGTATGAAATGTGAAATGTCAAGGGTAAAGTGCTACAATGTGGACTCTAAATAGACTGTTAGCCGGGAGTGGTGGCTCATGCCTGTAATCCCAGCACTTTGGGAGGCGGAGGCAAGAGGATTGCCTGAGCTCAGGGGTTCGAGCAGCCCGGGCAACATGACGAGACCTTATCTATACAATAAATAAAAACAATTAGTCGGGCATGGTAGCACATGCCTGTGGATTCCAGCTACTTGGAAGGCTAAGGAGGAAGGATCGCCTGAGCCCAGCAGGTTGAGGCTGCAGTGGCTGTGAGCATGCCACTGCACTCCAGTCTGGGCAACAGAGCGAGACTCTGACATTAAAAAAAAAAAAAAGGCTAATATGTTAAGGATTCATATTGTTAGCCCTAAAGCAGCAGTACTCAAACTTTCTATTCTCTTTATACTCATAAACTATGGAGATTCTCAGAGCTTTTATTTATGTGGTTATACTTATCAACATTTACCATGCTGGAAATTAAAACTGAGAGAACCGGCCCTAGCCTCCTCTTTGAGATACCCTTGCTCTGCTCAGATCACCACCCTTTACCATCTTTCTTGGTTAGGGAGGACTGGAGGCAATCGTGTATTCTTCTCTTCCCTCCCAGTGAGGCCATTCAACATCATTTCCACTTTCCCTAGGGCAGGCTGAGCAGGATGGCCAAATAGACTCCTTCCAGCGGTCATCCAACCCTAACCCACGCAGGAATATCAAACTGAAAACTACTCATGCAAGAAAACACTTTCACAAGAACTAAAATTCAGGTGTAAGATCACAGCACCTGATTTTAGCATAGCAACAAGAAAAGCAGCATGGAAGAGTATTGCATTCCCTACACCAACTCTCCTCTAACACCAGACAGCACCGCACAGAGAGAGGGAGTCTGCGTGCTTGGAGGAAGAGAGAGGGAGTAAGTGTGGGACTCTGCATTGGAACTCTACCACCACGCCACAGTGGAACACAGCACCATGGCTCTTGATTCCAGGCTGGTACCCATGAAGAGAATATTTACACCCGCCCCAAACCCAGAGGAAGAAAACCAAATCCCAGCCTGTTTCACTACCAGCTGACTCAGGCCCCAGACAAACTTCAGCAGCAGCCAGGACATAGCAACTGTGGTCCTTTGACGAGTCCAAGTGCTATGCTGGTCTGGGAGGCTGTGGGCTAGGGGTGCAACCCAGTATGGTGAGAGCTATCACAGCCATGGCAGACTGTGCCACCCCTCCCCCAACTCTGAGCAGGCGAACACAGAGACTCCTTCCATTTCAGAAAGAGTGAAGTGAGCCAAGAACTTTATCCAGGAACCCAGGGATTTCCCCTTTATCTTCCCAAGTCCATCAGGACTGGGTATCTAGGATTCTGAAAGACTCATTTTCTACCTGGGCTTAAAGCACCCTAGTGCAGAAAAAGTAGCAGTGACTACAGGCTTAGCGCATGCAATAATCACTCCCTTCTGAACCCTTGGAAGGCCCTCTAAAGATAGGCAGGTGCAAACAAACCAGACTGTGAAAACTGGAATACCTAATATTTAATTGCCCAGACATCAACAAATATCTACAAGCATCAAGAACATTCAGGGAAATATGATCTCACCAAATGGAATAACCATGGCAACATGACCAACACTGGTGGGACAATGTGTGATCTCTCAGACAAGATATCCAAAATGAACGTTTTTGAGGAAGCTAAATGAACTTCAAGAAAACATAGAGATGCAATCAGAAATTGAACAGCGACATTTAACAGATTGAAATAATTTTTAAAAAACCAAATAGAGATTCTAGAGCTGAAAAATGCAATTGATAAACTGAAAAATGCATCAGAGTGTCTCCACAGCAGAATCTCTAGGACAGTGGTCTAGCAAAGACTTAATGGTTAAGATGCCAATAACACAGGCAACCAAAATAAATGAATGAATGAAAGAAAAGAGAATCAACAGAATACACCAGAGTGTCTCTACAGCAAAATCTCTAGAACAGTGGTCTAGCAAAGACTTTATGGTTAAGATGTCAATAACACAGGCTAAATAAATAAATGAAAAAAGAATCAATAGAGTGAATGAACAACCTACTGAATGGAAGAAAATATTTGCAAACTATCTGTCCAATAAGGGATTAATAACCACAATATATAAGGACAACTTAATAGCAAAAAAAAAAAAATCAGATTACAAAATGGGCAACAGATCAGAGTATGGTTCTCACAAGGTTAAGATGAGCCTTCTGGAGGCAGACATCAGATTTCCTTACTTTTCCACCTAAAGCATCCATCCCTGTTTCTTCCTCCAAAGCTATCAAGTTGTGGGGCGGAAGACAGAAGATCTCCTGACCTGCATGAAACTTGGCTATTTAGAAGCTCAGGAGTAGGAAGAGGTGGTTAGTTTTTTTCTTCACTCCTAGGCCAAACCCTGTACAGGTGAATTTTAGGATATGTTTTAAAATAGGGTACATTCACAGCAACCTGGATGGACTTAGAGTCTATAATACTGAGTGATCTCTCACAGAAACAAAGAACTGAGTATCACATGTTCTCACTCATAAGTAGACCTTGAACATTTATCATAATATTATAAAAGTGTGATTGGCAGTAACGGGAAACTGCCGGGGTGGGGCGGGGGGGAAGCGGGATTGGCAGTAATGGGAATCTGCCTGGGGAATGGGGGGCATACCTCATTAACAAGGGCACCTGCATAATGAACATTTGTATACCTAACCCTGAATTGTAGCCCACATCTTTAAAATAAAAAATAAAAGAAAATAGGGCTCATTACTGAGTTTCTCAGGTGAGACTGTGATTTTCTTCTCAATGAAAGGAGTTATTTTATTTTTTTTACAATCAGGTTGTTTCTCAAAACTCAGAGGGTAGTAACGGAGGCGGCAAGGTATAAGGCTTTTATTGAAAGCTTAATATTCAAGCTTGGCATGAAATGTACTTATTTATGCCTAATGATAAGTCAAATACAAAAACATATAACATATCTATAGTTGAACAACCCTTTCCCTATGAAGGCAGAATTATTGAAAAGTGTTTATTTTTCCCCTCAAAATGGCTAATCCGGTATAGCTGCAGGTGGTAAATTCACATTGCTTCCTTCATTGCTTCTCCTCATTAAGCCCACAAATCTTTCGGAACCATATTACTGAGGTGTTGGCCTGTTGGAAACATAGATATCCAGGTCTTACAGGTCCAGGGCCCAGTGGACAGAAAGGCCCTTGTCCTCCACGCTGGCGACCATGTCCTCAATGTCCTTCCAGTCAAGCTTGCTGAGGATGCTGCCAGTGCTCTCAGACCTGCTGTCCATGCCACCCGCCCCAACAGGGGGGTCTGGCTCGTCTTCAGTAGATGACAAGTCCTGTTGAATTGAGAAGACAGTCCGTTGTAGTGCTAGCCTCTAAGCAAAAAGAACTAGAACATGAGCTAAACTTCCCAAAAGTTCTAGAGCTGTTCATCCATCAGAGGGCTGAAGGAAATAGGAAGTGAAACAGGGCTGTGGTTGTCCAGCACATCCATACTGATGATGAGCTGAACATCCTCAGACACAACTAGATGCCGACACCAGCTCTGAAGAGAGGGCAGAGTGGATTTTCATACCTGTAGTATAATGATCTGTTCTTACATTTTTGCTGTTTTAGTTAAAAAGAAAACACAAAGGAGGATTCTGAAAGACAAACACTGGAGTACTAAATCAAAAAGGTAAAAGCTCTGAATCACTATTTCAAACCAACCTAACAATCTTTTAGTATTTCTACACACACACACACACACACACACACACACGCACAAACACAGAGCAATCACTAGACAAACAAATCTGGAACAATGCTTACTTGCAGAAGGGAGTCGTGACTCTCATGAAGAAGCTTATGGATTTCTGAAGGTAACGTCCAGGGACTCACCACAGTCTCCTCTCTTTCATACTCGATGCATACCTGCTTGGCTTGGGGTACAAGTCCAGCTCTTCCATGTTTTCTTGTACGCTGTGGACTATGACATGGAGCATGAAAGCCTTTTAAGAGAGCAGAAAAAAGCATACATTGGAAATGACTTATTCATTCATTCGCTAATTTATCTTAACTTATATCATCAAAGCCAAAGCAGACACATTTTACCTAATATTTGAATCGCAAGGTCTGAGTAAGGTTCATATCAGGGTTCTAACAATTCCTGTCCTGTCGGTGTGTGAGATGGAAATTGAATTTTGGCCTTCTTTTGATTTGAAAAGTAATGATAATCTCTAGGACAGTGCATAGGGAGGAGAGGTCACAGATGAGGCAGAACTGTGGATAAGTCTCAATGTTAAAGTTGGGTAAACTTGGTGACTGGGCCTTCCTTGCTTTTATGGAAGGTCATGTGGAAGCTTCCTTGCAGTGTTTTAGTTATCTTCACACAGGTTTCATGCCTACAATCTGCCTTTGGGCACAGGTATCAGGGTAACTGCAGTGACAAAACATTATGACCCTCTTCTTCTTTACTGCATATATCAGTATTTGTTGAAAAGAAACTTTCATTCCAGCTAGTGCCCAGAGCCAGCTTAGTAAACCCATAAATCAACAGGACTTCTCTGCAGAAGGCCCTACGGGAGCTTGCCCCACCTAACACATTTAATGTTCCAAAGTCAATGCCTCAGTACATTCTACCCCTTGCAAGGCGCCCTCTTAAAGAAACACCCAGGACATGGAGGAAGGTGTGAAGTAAACAGGTCCCCAACAAGCAGTCATGTGGCTAAAAAGAGGGGAAAGAGGTAAAGGGAGTGCTGAAGCTTGGACCCACCTGGCCTTTTATGGCTCTATAACCTTAAGTACTTGAAGCTGAGGATACCTCCAGAAAATAAGCCCCCTAAAACAGTAACAGCACATATTCTGGCCTTTAGTATAGGCTAAGTGCTGTGCCTATATTCGATCCCTTGAACCTACCAGAGTGCCCCAGGCCTGGTCTTTGGGTCTCTACTCCTCGCTCTAGCTGACTTCATTCAGTTGACTCCTGATATCATCTGCACGATATCGCCTTCAAACCTGTACCTCTAGCCTCAGAATTAACTGCCTTCTGGACATCTATATTTGGATGTGCAATAAACACCTGAACTTTAGCATATCTAAAACCAAACTGTTAACTTTTACCACAAACTTCCTATCCCAGGAAATGCTCAGGTTAAAATCCAGTTGTTCTTCATCTTTCTTTCTTATACCTACCACATCCAATCCACCAGCAAATCCTAATTTGGTCTATCTTCAAAATATATCCCGAATCTAGTAATTTCCCCCCATTTCTAGCCCGTGCTACCTCTCTTTGTCTTCTTCTGTTTTTTTCTCATGTGTTTTGAAACATAAATTATATTATTTCCCTGCTTAATTCCCTACAATAGGGTCTCAGTGGATCCGGAGTAAAACCCAATCTGTGTCTCACCCTAGCCCATTTATCCAGCCATGTATCTGGCCACTTTTCCACACTGTTCTGACATACCAAGTTTGTTGCTGTACCAGGACTTTCAATGTACTTTTCTTTCTGCCTTATCTTCACATGACAACCTCCTTTTCACACTCCAGATCCTCAGTCCAACATCCCCTTCTCAGAGTCCTTGAACCACTCTAGCTAAAGCAGCTCCGCCTAGATAGTCACTCTCTCTCTGATTCATGTGCTGCTGCCTGTGCTGTTCCTGACTAACAGAGCCCGGCAGGTGGTAGGAGCTCAATGCATGGTTGCAGAGTGAATATTCCTCTTGACAGTTTTATGGGGAAAGCGTTATCTATCCCCACGTTGCAAACGAGGAAAGTGAGGTTTCAGAGGGTGTGTAATTTGCCCAAGATGATGGAGATGATCGACCCCAACAACTGGGCTAATGTATTCACTTTCTGTCCTTTAGGGTGAGGGGACAACAGTACTCAATGAACCCTTTAAGATAATCTTCATGAACGGACCTATTTATTTGGATCCCCAAGGCAGCAGCCTTCCAAAAGCTTCTTCCTGGATAAGTGTCAAGGGGAGAGAGCAGTGGGTGCCAGAGGGCTTAGGGATTTTTTTTTTTTTTTTTTTTTTTGACAAGCCCCAAGGGTCTGAAAGAGAAACTGAAAGTTAACATAATTTGGTAACACCTGCCATTTTAACATCCAATGTGAGAGCTGTGCTCTAGCTGAAAAAGGTTTGACTTTTTTTCTATTTAAAGACAACACAGAGTATTATGAGATGCCACTGAAAGTTCCATTTTAAAATAATTATTTCAGTAAATATTAATAAGGAACAAATTTTGAAAAAGTTTATGAAAGAAAAAAATCCAAGATCAGCCAAATGGGAATGTATATGTGAACAAACACTAGTAAAAAAGAAAACAGCTGATAAGACACAGAAAAAGCGAGACTGAAAGAGAAACCAACAATTGGTTAAGCAATTTAACCATAAGAACAGGCTTCCTTTTTGAAGCAGGTAGACACAAATGGAGGCAGGCTGCTGAAGTCAGTCCTGCAAGTATTCAGGCTACCATGAGAGATTAGCAAAGGCTATAAACACCAACTAATTCCACCCCTACCTCTGCTACATTTAATTCAGTATCTAGACAAAAAACTCTAGAAAGAATGACAAAATCAAACCACCCTGTGGTCTGCTGAAATAAAGTTTACAGCTCTGCATTTTAGGATACACCTTCACCTTTGGGGCACCTATAAATCTTAAGAGGCTGTTACTGGCTTCCTCTCACCTTGCTTTACCCAGGGATGGCTCTGTAACTTCCTTCTCTTCGGGTTATAATACATTTCTCTGAGATTTATTCAGAATATCCATTTAGAGATAATAATATAACATGAGAAAAATTCTATGAAACTGAGCATGTGTAAAGCTTTTCAAGGTGAGGTGCTCCTGCCCCAGTGTGGACAGTGAAAGCTTTCTAAGGTGAAAGAATGCCCACTGTAGAAACCAGACTGCCAAGTACACCAGCTTCCCTCAGAAAGGAAGCACTTTTTTTCTGCAGGGCAGTGGGCACTGCTACTGTTTCCTTAAAACATATTGCTAAACCATGTCTCCAGAGACTAGCTTGAGAAATCTGAAGCTGAATGATAAAACTAAACCCGTTATCTCCACCACCCCTAAAAGAAAACTCTGCTTCTCCCCCTGCCCTCCTTATGTCAATTAGTGCACCACAGTCTAGCTAAGCACCCAAGCTAGAAACCTGGAGTCATACACAATTTCTTCTCTCCGCTGGACAATGAAACAAATATCTAAGGCTTTCTATGGGCAAGGCCTTATGTTAGATCATAACGTACTTCAAGAACACAAAACTCTGGATCTCTGGTGCTTTCAAAAACAATGCAATAAAAATGTACACATGGTTTCAAATGTTTTTAGGGGCAACATTGTATTTTGGAGAATTTTATCTGTTGAACTACATTTTGCTAGATATTTGCTTTGAAAGAAAGGAAAACCTAGACTGGTATTATAAAATAAAAGCACAGGAAATAATGCTTCTAGGAATCAAATTGATCCTAGTAATTAGAAGCTTGGGTTTTAATGTTATTGACTGACTGACTGACTGACAGGGTCTCATTCTATTGCCCAGGCAGGAGTCTCATGTTGCCTAGGTTGGTCTTGAACTTCTGGCCTCAAGTAATCCTTCTACCTTGGCCTTTCAAAGTGCTGGGACTGTAGGCATAAGCATCCATGTCCAGCCTAGAGGCTTGGGTTTTAATGCATACATGGGGAAAAGAATAGAAAAAAATAACCAAACAATTCTAGAAAATATAGCCATTGACATTAAAAACTTGATCAATGCGTTAAATAGCAGATTAGATATAGCTGAAAAGAAATGTGGTAAACTGAAAGATGTACCTGCAAAGAAACGCGTTAACAGTGTCAGTTACTATTTTTACTGTTCCAAAAAGCTCTAAGGCCACGTAACTTCCCTGAGCCTGTTTCCTCAACAGTAAGACGAGGATGACGGTTGTCCTGCCTCCCTACCAGGTTGTTACACATGTCCTATTACGATCTGTATGTTGCAGGTCAGAAAACTGAGGCTTACATAGGTGGGTTAGGATTTACTCAAGGTTCCAAAAGTAAGTGAACTAGAATTCCAAAAAAGCAATCCCAGAGCCTCATCTTGGAATCACTGCAGCACACAGCCACACCCTTCATTCTAAAATCTGTATTTGAAATTCTAAGAGTGACTTATGATTTCTAAAAATTTAATATTACATCTAGGAACTTTCTATTCTTTATCCCTTACCTTTTTGGAAGATAACTGGAGACTGCGCAGTCTTTCTTACTACTGCTTTGGCTCCTCCAGCTTTTTTCTGTATGGTAAAAGTGGCAGCTCCTGTACAGACAGGTAAGTGTCTTTAACCTTCTGTGCACATCCATGATTTTGCACATGTCATATTGTAAGTTCTTTGAGGACAGAAAACTTCTACTGATCAGCTCTGAATCTTTTCACCAAGCTTTGCTCACTGCAGGGGTCCAATAAATGGTGGCTGATTTGAACCAAGAAAGCAAAACAAAAGTGCAGACAAAGGAAGGGAACACTCTGCTTTAAGACTTGGTGTCCTTAGAGCACAATCAGGGTCCCATTTCAAATAGCAAATGTGTTTTGACATCTCTGGCAACTGGCTAAACTAGAAATACAATATGCCTATTAGCAGTAATCATCTAGACAAAATGCCAAATTAAATTTTATCAAGAGAAGGATTAAAGTTTATAAAATATTAATAGCAACCATTTACTGTCTGTGTTATGCAAATTGTTTTACTTATAATCTTCAACAACTCTATGAGCTAAGGTGGTTTTGTTTGTTTTTTAAAGAGAGGGTCTTGCTCTGTCACCCACGCTGGAGTGTACTGGTGCGATCACAGCTCACTGTTACTTCAAACTCCTGGGCTGAAGCAATCCTCCTGCTTCAGCCTCCCAAGTAGCTGGGACCACACGCATGCGTCACCATGCCTGGCTAAGTTTTTAACTTTTGTACAGACAGGGTCTTGCTATGTTGCCTAGTCTCAAACTTCTGGCCTCAAGAAATCCTCCCACCTCGGTTCCCTTCAGCACTGGGATTACAGGTGTGAACGACCATGCCTGGCCTATGAAGTCTTATTTATTTATTATTTTATTTCAATAGCTTTAGGGGGTACATGGCTGCATTGTACAGTGGCAGAGAAGTCTGAGCTTTAAGTGTACTCACCACTCCCGCCTGAGTACACTGTACCTGTAGATGCTTTTCGTCCTTCCACCCCTTTTCTCCTCCCCCTTCTGGGTCTCCAATGTCTATTATATCATTCTCTATGCCTTTGCAAATCCTTAGTTTAGCTCCCACTTATAAGTGGGAACATGTGGTGTTTGGTCTTCTGCTCCTGTGTTAGTTCACTTAGGACGATGGTCTCTAATTCCTTCCAAGTTGCTGCAAAATACATTATTTCATTTCTTTTGATGGCTGAATAGTATTCCATAGACTATATAAACCACATTTTCATTATCCACTGATCAGTTGATGGGCATTTAGGTTGATTCTACATCTTTGCAATTGTGAATTATGCTGCAATGAACATACAAGTGCAGGTGTCTTTTTTGTGCAACGACTCTGTTCCTTTGGGTTGATACCAAGTAGTGGGATTGCTGAATCATTGGTAGATCCACTTCTAGTTCTTTGGAAAACCTCCATACCAATTTCCATAGAGATTACATGAACTTACATGCCCACCAACAGTGTATAAGTGTTCCCTTCTCACCACATTCACGTAAGCACTTATTGTTTTTTTGATTTTGTTAATGGCCATCCTGACTGGTATATGGTAGTATCTCATTGTGGTTTTAATTTGCATTTCTCTGATGATGAGTGATTTTGAACATTTTTCATATGTTTGTTGGCCATCTGTATATCTTCTTTTGAGAGGTGTCTATTAATGTCATTTGCCCAGTTTATAATGGAGTCATTTGCTTTTTTCTAGCTGATTTGTTTGAGTTCTTTGTAGATTCTGGATATTAGTCCTCTGTCAGATGATAGTTTGTGAATATCTCCTCCCATTCTGTAGGTTGCCTATTTGCTCTACTGATTATTTCTTTTGCTGTACAGAAGCTTTTTAGTTTAATTAGGTTCCACTTATTTATTTTTGTTTTTTGTTGCATTTACTTTGGGGGTTTTGGCTACAAATTCCTCGCATAAGACAGTATCTAAAACAGTTTTTCTAGGGTTTTTATGGTTTTAGGTCAGATATTTAAGTCTTTAATCCATTTTGAGTTAATTTTTGTATATGGAGAAAGAAAGGGATCAAGTTTCATTTTTCTGCATGTAGCTATCCAATTTTCCCAGCACCATTTGTTGACCAGGGTGTCTCTTGCTCAGTGTATGTTTTTGTCTGCTTTGTCAAAGATCAGTTGGTTGTAGGTATTTGGATTTATTTCTGGATTCTCTATTCTGTTCTATTGGTCCATATGTCTGCTCTTGTATCAGTACCATGCTGATTTGGGTTACTACAGCCTTATAGCATAGTTTGATGCCACGTAATATGATGCCTCCAGTTTTGTCTTTTTTGCTTTGGATTGCATGGCTATACTGGCTCTTTTTTGGTTCCATATGAATTTTAGGATTGTTTTTTCTAATTCTGTGAAAAATGATATTAGTTTGATAGGAATTGCATTGAAGCTATAGAATACTTTGGGTATATTTTAACAATGTTGATTCTTCCAATTCATAAGCATGTGCTGTTTCTCCACTTGTTTGTGTCCTCTATGAATTCTTTCATCAATGTTTTGTAGTTCTTCTTGTAGAAGATCTTTCACCTCCATGGTTAAAATATGTTCCAAGGTATTTTAGTTTTCTGGCTGCTATTGTAAATGGAATTGAGTCACTGATTTGACTCTCAGCTTTGTCGCTATTGGTGTATAGCAGTGCTACTGATGTGTGTGTGTTGATTTTGTATCCTGAAACTTTACTGAATTCATTTATCAAGTCCAGGAGTCTTTGGAAGGAATCTTTAGGATTCTCTAGGTATCAGATCATATTGTCAGCATACAGAAATAGTTTGATTTCTTTCTATTCAATTTGGGTATCCTTTATTTCTTTCCTTGTCTGATTGAGGTAGGTTTTAAATAACACATCTGAGGTCTGGATGATTTTAACCCTTTGCACTCAGAGACATTTGGTGGATCACCTACCAGCAATTTGACCACACTTTTTAATACTAAAAAACAAATTGTTTCATTTTAAACACTACAGCGCTGAAACCAGTTATTTTATTGTATTGGTATTTGACTTATAATGGAATTTTGGATATCAAATCACTTACTTATGACAAAAACATCAACATTTTATATCTTATATTTTTCTAAAATGTGGTTAATGTGTGAAACAGTCACCAACATGCATTGCAGGTTCATTGATACATATTGTGCATTAGTAATTTGCTTGATGTCTTCAACCTGGTGTTTTTTTTTTTGCATTAAATAGAAAATATTATTTTATTTTTTTATATTCAATATTTCTTATTATGATATTGTGGGGTACAGTTAAGGGTTAGGTATACAAATATGCTTCATTCAGGCACCCTTGTTGATAAGAGGTGTCTCCCCATCCCCAGACAGATATTTACTACCATTAATCCCATCACCCTCTCCCTCCCCCCCATAGTTTCC
>CAUYQG010050213.1:0-38144 GCA_963574415.1 Tarsius wallacei | reverse complement strand
CCAGTCGCCCCAAAGGGAATGGAGTCAGACATCCCAGAGATGGGAACTTGCCTCGGGGCACAAGAAGGAGACCCATGGCCTGGCAGGACATCACAGTGGCAGTCGAGATGGCAGCGATCTCAGCAAATCTTGCTTGCAGGGTCTCCAAGGTCTGAAGTCATGGATCACCTCAGGCACGGGTGGCACGATGTGTAATGGCTACCACGGAGGCAGCGGCAGTGTCTGCGTCTGCAGTGGTTGTCCAGACTGCCATGATGCTTCAGTGGTGGCGATGGCCAAGCTCTGTGTGAACAGCTGGCTGCTGACGATGGGATCAGCAGTCCCCGGGGAGAGAACCAGAGACCTTCTGCATTCTTCTTTGCGGAGGGTCTCATAGACCAGGCTGCCCTGTCGCCATCTTGCCCCAGTGAGAGTAAAAATTTTCTTATTAATTTATATTTGCCAGCCTAATTTGGCATTCATTTATTGTTTTATCTTTCCTATATGCCATCAGTAAGTTTCTTGTTTATGGCTCCCTTAGTCCACAGTCTTCACTGGTATATTTATTTATGATTTTATATATACACACAGGCACCAAAAAAATACATATTTTACATATGACATTCACTCAAAAGATGGCATTAATCAAATAATGTTAGCATCACCACGTGACAAGGACAGTCAAAGAAAATGACAGAACAAGATTGAGCAAATGTCATACTACACATTGCTGCCATAATTTAATTCAACTTCAAAAAGTAATAGATAACATCTCTTAAAATGTGTATACATTTTTTTTGGCAGCCCTGTGAGTGGAGTAGTAACATCATGTAGGGATAACTGATATGTACTAACCTGCAAAAATTTAAATTGTATAATTTGGTGGGTTTTAACATTTTTATATGCTAAAGAAACTATCACAACAATCAATATAGTGGTAATATCTATCATCTTCCTCATTCCTTCTATCCTTTTGTAATCCCATTCCACCTTTCCTTCCCATTTCCCCTCACTCCAGGCTTTGCTTCCTGTTAGTATGAATTCCTTTGCATTTTTTTTAATGTTATATAAATGGAGCCATGTATTATGTATTTATTTTGCTGTGCCTTATTTTAGATTAACTAAGTACCTTCATGCTTCCACCTTATCTCATTTTTTTGGCTTATTAACAATAATGTTTTGTAATTGTTGTGATTGATTTTGGTTTACAGTATGTATGTTTCACTTAATCTCAGTGCTATTATAGCACTTCACATATAGAAAGTGAATTTTCATTTTTTCTCAGACTTTTTACTCTTGCTATGTTATATGTAAAATATATGTATATATATTTATATTTATATGTACACATGTACACAATAAAACCAACAATACACTGATATTTTTGTGTAGAGTTATTTATCTTTCAGAAAGATTTAATTAATAAGCACAGAATTATATATTTTAATCCATGTCTTTACCATATTTTGTGTTATTCATTTCTTTGTGTGAATCTATGGTTCCTTTCAGCATCATTTAGCTCCTGCTTGAAGGAATTTCTGTATCATTTCCTGTAGTGCCAGTCTGCTGATAATGCAATCTTTCAGCTTTTGTATTTCTGAACATATCTTTATTTTGCCTTTGTTTGTGAAAGATATAGGCATAAAATTCTAAGCTGTTTTTTTTTTAATTTCAGTGCTTCAATAGTATTTTTTTGATGTCTTCTTGCTTACACTGTTTCTGACCAAATCTGCTAACATTCTTGTCTTTGTTATAATATATAGAACTTGTATTTTCTCTGGTTGCTGTTAAAATTATTCTCTTTATCTCTGATTTTGAACAATTTAATTGAGATATTCTTTGATGTGTTTTTCATCATATTTCTTGTACTTGGGATTCGTTACATTTCTTGGCTCTGTGGATTCATAATTGTCATCAAATTTAGAAATGTTTGGCCATTGTCTCTACAATTTTTTTTCTTACTAATGTCTTAATGACCTTCCACATCTTCAAGAAAGAGATGCTGGTTGGATTTATCTCTTACAGGATATTCATTTGCTGGGCTGCATGTTGCAGGAGAGTGGGGAAACTGTATAGATAGAGTCTAGTGTTCTCTTTCATTGTGTTTTTCTGTTTCTCTCTCTTTTGCGAAGTATGGTGCTCTCATCCATTGATAGTCAGTAAGTAATAAACCTAAGATTTTCGATGAGAAAAAAATCTACTTGGGCCTTGAGCACAAATTACATGTTCAAGCTAAGCTTCACCAGTGTTTTCTTTTAGGAATTACTGCCTTCCATTTTACAATAATGTGGTGGTTTGATTTCTTGTTTAACATTGTCCCTAATGTGTGTAACTCCACTGGGAACCTTATACATGTGTGACACATAAGCGAAGTTTGATTATTCTTAGGCAACCCAGTAGAATACCAGTGAAATTCAATCAACATCCCGAAGGGAAGATAAAGCATAAATAGAAAATGTAAGAAACATAAAAGAGCATATTAAAGTTAAAACACTGAATTTATGTATTATGCAAAGAGAAGGAATATGTGGGAGACTTTTTGAAATGCAATTAAAGAGTTACTGAGGAAGTATTATCCATAATATTATGCAGAACTATTTAAAATAGTATTGTAAAGAGGTTGTAGTATTCAGATGAGAAGTAATAAAAATAAAACCAGGAGTGGTGAAAATAGAAAGAAGAGATAGTATGTGAGAATATAAGAAATTATTAATGATCTAACATTTGTTAGATGATTGAGGTGCATTATGAGAATGAAAAAGGGTCTGAAATAATGCTCAATTTCCTGGCTTAGACACCTGGGTATATGTTTACACTGTGGAAGGTCACAGCTGGGAAACAATTAAGCAACATTTGTGTGTACTTTAGAGTCACATAGTTGTATATAGGGTCATGTACAATTTCTGAAGTGTTAGCTGCAAATAACATCCATTTGCTTCCACTCAAGAAAACATAAGTGGATAAGAGAATTTTCATTATAGGGAGGATCTGAATCTTTTCTAAACAATTTACTAATTGTAGTACCTTATTCATAACAAATAATTTGTCACATATCTTGCAGCTTCTAGAAACAACAAGTTAGAAATTATAGTCTCCTAATTTGTCCACCTACTACCAGCCTAACCTGATTCAGGGCTGTCCTCTGTTGTGACCAGTCTTATTAAACTAAAAATTCCCATGATGTTGTATCTTTCAGTTAGGTTTTTAGGACTATGGTTTAGAATCAAAATTTAATATCTTAGCATATATGTACCTTTAAAATTATCTTTAATCTACTATTACAACCTCATTTTTAAGCATTTCTCTGTTTTTGAGAGACATTTCCAAGATATTACAGAATCTTTGAAACTTCATACTTTTGCAAATGCTATATCTTTTAATTGCAATGTCCCATCTCACTTCTTCAGCTACTCTCAGCTTTAAAAACATCTACTCATCTCTTAACTCTCAGTTCAAATATCACCTCTCCAATAATATCTGCAATTTCCTTAATGAGAGTGTCCTGCTTTGCAACAAACTTTGGCCACATCTCTGCAGCAGCACTCTTAATTTATTAAAATATGCAATAGCACATTTTATTGTAATTTATCTGTTTCTTTCTGCCTTGTGATTGAAAATTGGAGCTTTTCAAAAAGAAAGACTGTGTCATTCAGCAATGTAATTCAGTCCCTAACACTTTGTCTAGTTCAATATAGACCCAGTGAATTACTGAGTGGATACAATTTTTAAAAAATAATTGGTGGTGTTTTTTTGCATCTTCTCTATATAATTGATGCTTTAGTTTATACTATATATGAATTACTGAGTGAGAAGATTTAATGTTTCCAATAATAATTGTTGATTCATTCTTTTTCTTATTATTCTGTCAATTTTTGTATTTTGACACTCTGACTTTAAGTGCATGAATTTGGATTGTTATGATTTCTGGAGAAATTGGCCTTGGCCTTGCAATAGTTTTGAAATATGCTCCCTTATCTAAAAGTATACCTTATCTGATAGGGATACTAATCTTCTTTTAATTTTTTATGCATTTACTTTCCATAAATTTTCCTCATACATTTAATTTATATTTAAAATGTTAAGCCGGGCTTGGTGGCTCAGATAATCCTGCGCCTTGGGAGGCTGAGGTGAGTGGATTGCCTGAGCCCGTGTGTTCGAGACCCGCCTGGGCAAGCGATACCTCATCTCTACAGTAAATCAAAAACATGCTGGGTGTGGTAGAGCGGGCCTATAATTCCAGCTACTTGGAAGGCTGAGGCAGAAGGATTGCTGGAGCCCAGCAGGTCGAGCCTGCGGTGGCCAGGAGCGGCCACTGCACTCCAGCATGGGTGACAGAGTGAGACTCCAACTCAAAAAAATAAAATACAATAAAATAAAAATAAAATAAATAATAAAATGCTTCCATTTTAAACTTCATAGTTAGGACTTAATATTTTGTCCAGTTTGACATTTATGTCTTTTAGAGAGTTTCCTCTTCTTACATTTAATATAATTAATATGTTTTTTAACTATCTTGCAATTTTTCCCATTGCCCTTATCTTCTTAGTTTCTTTGTTCCACGCTGTCAAGTTTTTGATTAATCAATTTACTTTAGCATAACATTTTATCACTTTTGTTGTTCTTTTAAATATAGCTCTGTGACATGCAAAATAAATTTATGTAAAGATGCCTCATCCTTTCTTATGAAAGTATACATAAATATCTTGTTATGCTTGAAATTGTAAGCAATTTCCTCATCAAAAAATTATTTTTCTTATAAATATATTTTCCCAAATTGCTTGTCAACATATCTTTCTCTGAACCCCAACAGCCTGAAAAATTATAAACATGCAAGCCTATCTACTAATAATCATAACTTTTGTGGGAAGTTGTTTGTTGATGCTGTGGTACACAAGTGACTACCTTGACCTAAGGAGTTGAACAACTGCTGTATTCCAAAGTTATAAACAATCTACCTTCGCCCTAACCCTAACTCCATAATCCATGATTTAATGTATGAGATGACTTTGAGTGTAACTAATCAAAGCTGGGCGATACAATTGTGAGCCAATAAAATAGAAGAGTTTTTTTGCTACACAAGCACTCTAATCAAGCATATAAGCCCACAGTTCAGACCACACTAAACATCAATTGGCCATAAACTCCCTGAATGTCTCTCAAGTGCACTAAACTGATTAAATGGGCCAATACACACCCACCATAAGGCAACTGCAATTCCTGGTGAACCTCAAGACAACCCATCTGCAAGTGGACATCACTAGACACACTAGCTATGAGCAAATGACAGAAAGCAAAGGTAATGAGAGAGAGTGGCAGGAAGGGCAGTGTGGGCATTCTTGCCCTTTTCCTTTTCTCTGCAGTTAATACTTTGCCTATTTACGCTTAGTGGTTTTCAGTGGAATTTTTTTCTTAGTAATGATTTCTCACAGATATCTTCAGTTTTGATCTATGGTGATATTGGTCAGTATAAAACAACCTTATGAATTAATTTATCTATTTTTTAAAATTTTATAAAATGTTTACTCTAGTGATTATAATAAATGTCCCGAACTTTTTGCACTTATCCTAGAATTAGTATTTATCACTTCACATATAAGACACTTCTATTTCTTCTTTCTAATTTTTGTGCTTCTGTGCTAAATAGAGCTCTCTGTGCTTTATGACCTCCATAATACACATTTAGTATTGTTGCTTCAATTGCTGTTCTTGAAAAGCCAAGTTTATAAAGTTTACTTTACATACATTAAGAATTACCATTAGTTTTCTTTTAAAGATGTTAAAAAATATTAGTCATTTATATTTACTCACATATATACGATTTCTGGTATTTTTCCTTCTTTCTCATAGACCTAAACTTCCATCTGGTATAATTTCCTTCAATACAAATAACTTCCCAGTATTTTTGTAGTGCAGGTCTGCCAGTGACAAAAATCAGGTTTCATATGTCTAAAATTTAATTTTTATTCCCTCATTTTGAAGGATAGTTTCACTGAATATAAATTCTAGTTTTTGGGGGTTTTTTTAAGAGCTTTAAAAATGTAATTCCACTCTCTTCTGGCTTACATTTCTTAGGATAAAATCAACACACATGTTTTTATTGTTCATCTTTTTGTAAATGTTTCTTTTTCTCTGACTGCCTTTAAGATGTTCTCTTTGCTTTTCAGAAATTTGACTGTGATTTTTCTAGTAACGATTTTATTTCACTGTTTTCTGCCTGAGCTTCATTGAGCTTCATGAATCTGTGATTATTTTATTGCTTTTGATCACAATTGAAACATATATTCTGTTTATTTATCCAAATATGTATATTTTACACTATTAAAACAGTATATGTGCTAGACACCTTGATATTGGCCTATGGATCAGTCTGATCTCAGCACCCTTAAACCTAACTAATACCAACACTTTCTTGTGGCAAATATATTGAATTTTGATGTAGTTATTACATACTTTTCTTGTTTTCATTACTAGTTTGTTAGCTCATTGATGGCAAACAGTTGTATTTTCTTTCTTTTACTGAGAGTTACTTTTAAACTGCTAGTACTTTGTAAATTCTTTTGAATAAATATCATATTGATTTCGAGACTAAAACCCAGAAAACATTAGACTCCATAATCTTTATTTTTATAATAAAATGAAATCATTAAAAATCAGATACAATTATTTTATAGTAAATCTAGAAAACATATGTCAAAATTATTTTCTTCTGAGTTTATATACAAATAAAAATGGCAACTACTAACATACTATTTTCTAAACCATATATTATAGAGGCTCAGGGAAGAGAGTTTCCCCTCAAAGGAGACTGTAAATAATGGGGATTTTTTTTCCAGACTAATCACATTTGCCACAGTGATCTATAGTTTATACTCTCGTGTCAGATCAACCCTCCATAGGATTAAAAGGTTTACTGAGAATGCAGTCATTTATTGCCCACCAGTCATGGGTCTCAGCATTCACCACCTGGAATTTGTTCCAAGTTATACAAGTTGACATGAACCTCAAGATGTATTAAAGTGCCTGTCAGAGGTTTGCCACTGTGAGTTAGTGCACTATTAGAGTGTAAAGATAACGACAGTGATTTATTGGTAGGGAATCAACCTGGGAAATATTCGCTTTCTTACTTTCTGTCTTTAGTTTTGAGTTTTCTCAGTGACACCAATAACAGATTTCCTTTAACATGGAGTCATCATACGTAATATTTAAATATTATGCATCTCAGGACTGGACCTAAATTATGTTTCTACATTTGCCAATGCAACAAATTCAGCATTTATAGTGGTAGCTTGTATTTTTTTCTGTAAACTACAGTATTAGTTCAAATCTTACAGATATTTAGGATTTTTTGACCAATTATACCACACTTTGGAGGAACTACAAATATTGTAATATATGCTGCATCTGACACATTTGTGAACATAATAAGAAAATTAAAGTTACATTTATAAATACCTTGCAAATGGGGCCATAGAAATGCTTGAATATCTGTTTTGTTTATTGTGTAAAAGCTGCTAGAGGATTCTAAACTATAAATACTCAAAGAAAGTTTATTTTTGTCTCTCTGCTGAAGTAAATATTTGGCTTCTTATAATAAGTTGAGAGTTATTCTACCAGGTATTTTGAGATTTCCTGCACCTTTATATATTATACTTTTAATCTTTGGTATTTATCATATCAATACAAGATAATCTGTATGAGAAGTACTATAAAATACTGGCATATTTTCTTTATAGTACTTCTTCTTCTTGAATTATCTTGTTTCCCTCCTTATTTTATCTTCTTACTGCCAATCAAAACATAAAAACTATGATGCAAGCACATTTTAATATTTGTTGAACATATTCTCTGCACTTACAGTGATTTTGGTATAAATTCAAAATTATTTGCTACGTGAAATAATGAACGGCTACAATGACTGACACTAATTGAATCATTTTTTAAAAGAGAACAACATCCTAAATTCTCATTAAGGTATTACTTATAGAATATTTATTACTATACAAAAACAACATTTAATCCAGTTGGAGTACTATGAGTAGGTTCTATAACCTAATTGTCAAAATGAAAAAAAAAAAACAAACAAAAAAACTTTTGGTTGTGCTGGATAGGTCAGGGTATAGAAGAATTAAAATAATTTAGAAATATCTTTTACTTATTCCAATTTCTATAAGGGTGTCTCCTGTATTTCCTAAGATAAGTTATTATTATTATTATTATTATTATTATTATTATTTTAAAGATGTAGGGTACAATTTAGGACTTGCTATACAAATTGACATCATACAGGTAAAGTTTGGGCCTCCCTTTGGTGCCATTTTACCTGGTTTGAGATCAGGTACCCTTATTGATGTTGTATCCCCACACAACCCTGGTAACATTCCGCTACTGCCAATCCCTTTCTTACGGTATTATGGTAAATGTTCAGGGTCCGCTTATGTGTGAGAACATATTGTACTCTATTCTTTGTTTCTGTGATAGATCACTGAGTAGCTAAGATTCTTAATGTTTGAGGTTTTACCTTTAGGTCTGTAATTCTTTTGGAGTTGATTTTTGTGTATAATAGTAGCTAGGCATACTGTTTCATTCTTCTGCACATAGTCAGCCAATTTTCCTAGCACCATTTACTGAATAGTTTCTCATCTCCGCAGTGGTTGTTGTTGGAGCCTTTGTCAAAGATAAGTTGGTTGAGAAATGAGGGTTTAGCTTCTGTAATCTCTATCCTGTTCCATTGGTCTATATGCCTGTTCTTGTACCAATACCAGACTGTTTTGACTATTGTAGCTTTATAAGAAAGTTTAAAGTCTGGGAGTATGATACCTCCCGCTTTTTTTTTTTCTTCTGGGGATTGTTTTGGCTATCTGTAGTTGTTTGTGTTTGTTTCCATATACATTCCTGTATTATAATTTCCAGGTCTGAGAAGAATAATGTTAGCAATTTAATGGGTACTGTTTTAAATCTATAGATTGCCTTGGGTAAGATAAACATCTTAAGAATGTCTTATCCAGGAGCATGGAATTTTTTTCCATTTGTTTGTGTCAACTTTGATTTATTTGATCGATGTTTTGTAGTTTTCATTGTAACGGTCTTTTACTTCTCTGGTTAGGAAGATGCTGAAATATTTCATTTTTTTTTTTTAGCTATTGTGAATTGGATAATAGAAAACAC
The DNA here is from genome assembly GCA_963574415.1 of Tarsius wallacei. Taxonomy (NCBI): domain Eukaryota; kingdom Metazoa; phylum Chordata; class Mammalia; order Primates; family Tarsiidae; genus Tarsius; species Tarsius wallacei. The sequence goes on along the minus strand of CAUYQG010050213.1, from coordinate 29,000 downwards.
AATAGACACCCTTATGGAAATTGGAACTGACAACCAATACCCGATCAAAACCCCAAGTGCCCATGCCATAAGAGATAAGATAGATAAGTGGAACCTCATCAAACAGACACAATTCTGCAAAGTCAAAGACACCATCGAGAGAGGGAGACAGTCCACAGACTGGGAAAAAATATTTGACATCTGTATACCTGACAAGGCCTAACATCTAAGATCTATAAGGAACTCAAACATGCTGAAAAGAAAAAAATAGACAGCCCCATTACAAAGTGGGCAAAAGATATAACTAGGCACTTCTCAAAAGAAGACATCTATGCAGACAACAGATACCTAAAAAATGCTCTTAGTCATCAAAAAATGCAAATTAAAACCACACTGAGATACCACCTAACTCCAGTCAGAATAGCCATCATCAATAATTCAAAAAACAACAGATGCTGGAGATGTGGGGAAAGGGAACACTTCTACACTGTTGGTGGGGATATAAACTAGTACAGCCTCTGTGGAAAACAATTTAGCGATTCCTAAAAGATAGAAAAATTGACCTTCCGTATGACCCCACAATCCCCCTACTGGGAATATACCCAGAAGAATTCAAATCACCCTATGAAAAAGATACCTGTACACGCATGTTTATTGTTGCATTATTTACTATAGCAAAAACATGGAACCAACTGTGCTGCCCATTGAAAGAGGACTGTATAAAAAATGTGGTACATGTACATGATGGAATATTATGCAGCCATAAAGAAAGACAAAGTTATGAACTAAGCAACCACTTGGATGGACTTAGAGTCTGTAATACTGAGTGATCTATCACAGAAACAAAGAACTGTATATCACATGTTCTCAATCATAAACGGACTTAGAACTATTATCATAATGCTATAAGAAAGGAATTGGCATTAGTGGGAAACTGCTGGGGTCGAGGGAAGTGGCACACCTCATCAACAAGGATACCTGTATAATGAACACTTGTATACCTAACCCTGAATTGTACCCCACATCTTCAAAAAAAAATTAAAGGATTGTTCTGGCTATTTGTGGTTGTTTATGTTTCCATACAAGTTTCTGTATTGTTGTTTCCATGTCTGAGAAGAATGATGTTAGTAACGTAATGGGTATAGCACTGAATCTGTAGATTGCCTTTGGTAGGATTCACATCTTAACAATCTTGATTCTTTCTAATCCATGAGCACGGAAACCCATGTCATAAGAGATAAGATTGACAAGTGGGAACTTATCAATCTGAAAAGCTTCTGAAAAGTCAAAGAAACCATCAAGAGAGCAGGGAAACTGCCCACAGAATGGGAAAAAAAAAATTGCCAAGTGCATATCTGACAAAGGCCTAACATCCAAGATCTACAAGGAACTCAAAATGTACCAAAAGGGATAAGAAAACAAACAACCCCATTAACAAGTGGACAAAATACATGAATAGGCACTACTCAAAAGAAGACATTTATTAACAGCCAACAGATATATGTGAAAAAATGCTCAGCCTCACTAATCATCCTAGAAATGCAAATCAAAACCACATTGAGATACTACCTAACTCCAGTAAGGATAGCCAACACTAATGAAACAAAAAATAACAGATGCTGGCAATGACACAAAAATAGAAATGCTTCTACACTGTTACTGGGAATACAAACTAGTCCAACCTCTATGGAAAACAGTGTGGTGAGGCCTAAAAGAACTAGTAATTGACCTTCCATACATGAATCAGCAATTCCCTTCTGGGACTATACCTGGAGGAACTTAAATCACTCTATGAAAAAGATACCTGCATACATGTGTTTATTGCAGCATTATTCACAATAGCAAAAACATGCAACAGACCATGCTTCCCATTGAAAGCGGACTAAATAAAAAAATATGGCACATATACACGACGAAGTATTATGCAGTCATTAAGAAGAATAAAATTATGGACTTCGCAGCAACTTGGATGGATTGAGTCTATAATACTCAGCAATTTATCACAGAAACAAAGAACTGAGGACCACATGTTCTCACTTATAAGCAGACCATGAACATTTACCATAATACTATAAGAAAGAGATTGGAAGTTGCCATATACTGCCTGGGGAGGTAGAGGGGAATTATATAACATCAATAAGGCTACCTGATCTCAAACCAGGTGAGGTGGGGACCAAAGGGAGGCTCAAACTTTACCTGTATGATGACCCCTTATATACCTATCCTAAATTTTACTCCACATTTTATATAAAAAAAGAAATATTTTTTGCAATCAATGAAACTTGGATTATTTTTCTTAATGAAACTCAGGTTTTTCATTCTTTCTGTGCACATTGCTTTTACTGCCTATCTCTTTCTAAGCACACATTAATCTGTAAATCACTAAGGTATTATTTACTTAATTGCCACTAAGTGTATTTATGATATTGAATGACAGTATATCTGCTTAAAAGTAAAAATTGTCGTAAAGTTAACATTATATATGTGTGTTTATAACCTATATTTAAAATTTCATGTTTAAAGTTTTATAAATATACTTAAAGCACAAATTATAAAGTACTAATGAGTTCTTTATAGTGCTCATTTATCGTCTAAAATTTGGGACTGATGCCAAGAAAGAATCGAAATTGAGTATACTTAACTAAAATGTTTGATAAAATAAAATGAGGCTAAAATTCTTTTTTTCTTTTTTTCTTAATTTTTGAGGATGTAAGATAGTAAATCTAATAAATGCAACTCATATCTTGAATCCATAGCATTTTACACATGTACTTAGTAGTCAAAGGAATATTTAAAGAGAGAGAGTTAAACTTCTGTATAGTTAAAAGTAGAATGTTTTTGTGTTTTAATCTCAGCTTTAATGTCCAGTAACTGTTTGGTTTTGGGAAAGCTTCATGGCTTCTTTTAATTTCAATTTACTCAGTTTGTTACATGAGGATTATAACCTCTACCACAAAGAGTTTTGTTATGCTCAAAGGATCTTATGCATATCATTTGAAACAACTGATGTAGATGCAAAAATATTATCTAATATACATTAACATAATAATAGCAATAGACCAATATTTAAACCAGTGACCAGCAGCCAATATACAATAGTAGCCAATAGGATAATGGCAGTTTGATAGATTAGTCTACTAAGATTGGTTTTTGGACTATATGGCACTATAGGGAGATAGAATCTATAGAATAAGTTGATTACTATGTCCTTGCAAAGCCATAACATGAAGTTTGCTAATTATTTATGAATATGTAGCTTACGATAGATACAATTTGGTTAAAGGTAATTCGATGCAATTCTCTAAATTTATGTTACTTTGCATATTCCATAACCAACAGGTAATACAGACCATCAGGCATAAGTATCATATGCTGTGACTAAAAACGTTAATATGAAAGTTTCCATATCTCATTACTAACCCGTGGAGCCATTTTACCTTCAGCCAAATTATGACTAGTATATATCTTCCTTGGAAAATCAAAGAAAAAATGCTGTAGTAAAATATAGCTGGTATTATAAATCTGTTACATATTCATACCATAGTCATTACTATAAAACCTGAGTACCTTGCCCCTACTCACATCACAATTTTCTGGTCATTTAGTACAATGCAGCACAAAAAGAAAATACACGTGATTATTTCTTAGCATAATTTCAGGTGCTAATATTGTACTATGGTAACTTAAGTTTTCTTTTTTCTAATAGTAGCAAATAATTTATATAATATTCAATCTATACTCTAAATCAAAAAATAAAACAAATATACTTTTTCAACTGTGATAAAATACTCTTTCATTGATATATAGTTAAGTGTGTACTAGAATATTATATGGCTATATTATAATTATATTAGTATGGTTACATTTTAATGATAGAAATACATTTTAGGGAAATTCTATAAAGTGTGTAAACATTAATTACATTTCATAGTCTTTAACATTGAGTCTTAAAATCATTCTGTTCACAAATGAAAACAGTTAAATTTTTAGGCTTAGGCTTCATTAAAGGAATGCAAATAGCATACATGTGTATTCATCTCTCCCAAGTACTTTGTGTTTCAACTATGCATATATATATGAAGAAAACAATTTGTAAATGATAAATGCAGACATATGTCTTATATCATTGATTTCACTTGTGTCTACGTGAGAAGCTAGAAAGGAAAACTTTGTACACAAGAGCTCTCTTTTCAGCTCTGGAAAGTAGTGCAATAGCCAAGGAGAACTGAGCATGCAGAGACTAAATAAAAGGGAGCAATTAACTTCATGTAGGAAAATTAACTATAGTTTTGAAATTAACTTCATGTAGGAAAATTAACTTTAGTTTTGAAATGTATCTTATTAAATACTTTGATTATGTGACTCTCTTTATAGAGTTGTTACATCAATCTTATCTTTCTTCTTCAGTAACCCTCTAAAACACAGAAATCTACTTAAATATATTAAACAAAAATGTTATCTTGTTACCAAGTTTAACACCCTAAATGATAAAGATATTATTGCGGTTTTGTTTCCTTAACGTCTATAATATCTTTAGAAAAAAGAAAGTTTCCTAAGGATAATTGCAAGTGACATCAATTAATAACAATTTATTAAATAAATTCCTATAGAAAAATGTACTCATCCAAGATTCCAAAATCAAGTAAACTAGGATTCTAAAAACTTGGTATAACTATACAGACATATTCAATAGCATAATTCCCACTTCCTAATTTATTTTCTATTGCAATATTTCTGGCTGATCACCTTGATACTAAAGTTGAGAGGTGCCATAAAATGCATGAATAGATTTATAATCAGAAATAATATACTATATTTGGCATAACTCAAATTCAGAATCGAACTGAAATGTTCCAGCCTTTTGTAAAACCATTAAAGAAAAGGTGCTAGTGCCAGGGAACTTTCACCAGGGGGTACAACGTCAGTACTCTGGGCAGAATGATTTTGAGTTGGTTCTTAATAAGAAAAGACTTTCTATTTCCTTGCAGTTTGTAAATATGGAGCAGAAATATTTCTGAAAATGTTGGTAAACTCTCTGACAATTGCCTGAGCGGAAATTTTGCTTATGAAGAGAAATCAGGAAAGGATAAGAGATGCTGCCTCAGAATCATTACATTTCTGTTGACATAATATTTCTTTTGCTATTCACAATTGCAAATTTGGAAAGGATGGTATTGTTCTTATCCTTGTCATGGGAAGTATATATAATTTTTAGAAATTTAGAAGTCATTTAGCTTAATTGAATAATATTTGTGTTCATTAGCATTTTAACATATATGATTTAAATTAATGTATTAGTTCCCACTGCATTTTTAGGCAAGATTTTTAGGTAAGCAATTTGATTATACATGTTTCACTATCACATCCATGACACATGAAATGACCAAGTGACAAATCACATGAAATGACCAAATGACACCAATGAAGGAGAGAAACATGTAAGAATGTCAGGAACAATAAAAGGGTACTGTCTGCCTCACAGAACCTTTGAAGGATGTCTCATATTTGGGGCAAATGAGAACAGATTGAAAAAAGCACTCCTTGCAGGGCTAGCTCAGAACCTTGTCTCCTGATATTTCCCAGTTATTTTGAGAATTAAGTGGAGACATCCACCACCCAGATTAAACTGTGTAATTCAGGGGTATGAGATCTCGTAAAGTGCTTCTATATTTTTTAAAAATGACAAAATAGTCGTTTCAAAATAATACGTAATTTTTTAAAAATGATTTGAGATAACAAAATAACTTTGAAAGGAAATACACTTTGAAATAATATATATTTTCCAAAAAATAATTTGAGATGATAGAATAACTTTGAACAAACACATAACATAAGATATATTTTAAATGTTACCAAAACATTTTCCCCAAGGAAGGTGCTGGGTCAAGATTATTTTATTGGCAGGCTATTTTACTTGATAAGCATATATTCTCTTCCATATAAATTATCATAGAACATAAACATATAGAGTTTCTAAGTTCCTTTTATAAACTAAGGATAATTGTCATGGTAAAACTTGAAGATGGTACAAAGAAAGATCTATCAATCTTACCAAAAATGTATGTGTACATTTCTGAAATAAAATGTTTAACACAAGATCAAGCAATATACCATATAAAAAGAAAATTACCCAGTAACCAATAGGATTGGTGCCAGTAATTCAAAGATAAAGTATCCTTGAGAAATATATCCATATATTCTGTCACATTATGAAGTACAATGGGGTATGTATGTTTTTTTTTCTTGATATTTTCAACAAAAATTTAACCAAATCAGCATAATGTTTACATCCTTTATCTCAAATTACTTTTAGTTGTACAAAAAGAGAATAGTTTCACTAAAGGTAAGACTAGGATAATTGTATCCTTTGTCACCACTATCACATGATAATTTTGGGGAAGTTCTAGCCAGTGAGAGAAATGAAATGAATGAGATATATAAGATATTATGAAAAACATAATTAGAACTATTATTAGGTGATAGAATTATCTGCTGAAAATTCCAAGAAAGTAGTAAAAACTATAAAAATAAATATATTGACATGATATAATACAAAATCTCTATAGAATTTTAAAAGTTTTCTATAAACCATCAGTAATCACTGAAAAATATGACCAAAAAGAAGACTTTATCACAGTAGCAATACAAAGGGGAAAATACTAAAAAACGAGACAAAAATATTCCAAGTGAGTATGTACAATGACAATTTTAAAAACTAGTGATCATAAATTAGAATATAGGACATGGAATTTTTTCTATATAACAACTTACCAATTTTAAATTGTTTAAGCAAAATCTACAAAAGATTATCTTTAAACTTTACAAAATGGATTTTAATATATAAGGAAGAAGTCATGGATGATAAATTGACACGTTTCTCTAATCAAATATAAATGTGTTCATCAAAAATATCACTAACAAAATCAAGTTTCAAATAATAAAAACATTTAAAACATCTACAGGCTGGCCATGGTGGCCCATGCCAGTAATCCCAACACTTTGGGGGGCCGAGGTGAGCTTAAGAGTTCAAGACTAGCTAGGCAACATAGGGAGACCGAATCTCTACAAAAACTAGAAAAAATTAGCCAGGCATGGTAGCATGTGCCTGTAGTGCCAGATACTTGAGAGACTGAGCAGAAGGATCGCCTGATCCTAGAGGGTCAAGGCTGTGATAAACCGTAATAATCTCACCTAATAAATACATAAATAAAAATAAAAAATGATTTACAATATTGAAGACTTTAGTGTAAAATGCATAAAGAGGAATCCATCTGAAAAATACAGGTGTTTGGTAAATACACTAAAGATCTTCAGAGTTAGTAGTAATCTAATACATGCATATTGAATAGAGTAGAAGTTGCAGTTTGCTCATTAATTGCCAACTTATTTTAACAATATGTAGAGTATGTGAGAAGAAAAAATAAATTTTAGAGGTAGTCTTTAGAAATATGGCTTTTCAAGGCTTTAAGGACATGTCTCTTATTTCTCAAAATTTTGTCTTCAAATGACTACTGTGACAGTTACTAGTAGTAATGAGCAAACAATTTTTTAATTAAATTTGATTTTATTATACAGATGTGGAATACAAGTGAGAATTAACTATATAGGAAGGCTTCATGCAGGTGAACTTGGACTTCTAACTGGTCCTCACTCCCCCAGGTGTAGAACCAGGTATTCTGTGTGTTGTTATATGCCCTCCCTTCCTCCCTCCCACCCTCCCCAGCAGTGCCTAACACCTGCCAATTCCTCTCTTGTGCTAATGTAATTAATGTTTAGGCCCCACTTATGAGTGAGAACATGTAATATTCAGTTATTTTTTCTGTGACAGATCATTTAGTATGATAGTCTCCAATTCCATCCAATTTGCCATGAAGTCCATGATTTTGTTCTTTATAGCTGCATAATGTTCCATCACATTTTTTTAATTTAGTTCACTTTCAATGGGCAGTAAGGTGATTCCATACTTTTGCTATTGTGAATAATGCAATAATAAACATGCATGTGCAGGTGTCTTTTTTGTAGAACTATTTATGTCTGCTGGGTATATTCCCAGGAGCAGGATTGCTGGATCGTATAGAAGGTCAATTTTTAGTTGCTTTAGGAATTGTCACACTGCTTTCCATAGAGGTTAAACTAGTTTGCACTCCCACCATTTCTCTGCACCCATGTCACATCTGTTGTGTTTTTACTTATTAACGATAGCCATCCTTACCAGAGGTACATGGTGTCTCATTGTAGTTTTGACTTGCATTTATTTCTCTGATGGTTAGTGATGCTGAGCATTTTTCCATGTGTCTGTTGACTATTTATATGTTGTCTTTTAAGAAGTGTCTGTTCATATTCTTTCAACACTTTTTAATGGGGTTGTTTGTTTGTTTTTCCTTTCAGTTTGTTTGAGTTCCTTGTAGATCCTGGATGTTAGGTCTTTGTCAGGTACATAAGATTTGCAAATATTTCTTTCCCATTCTGTGGGTTGCCTCTGCTCTCTTGATGGTTTCTTTTGCTGTGCAAAAACTTTTCAGTTTGATGAGGTCCCACTCATCTATCATAGCTTTTATTGCATACACTTTTGGGGACTTGGTCAAAAATTTGTTGCCTACTTCAATGTTCATAAGGATGTTTCTTACATTTTCTTCTAGGATTCTTGTAGTCCGAGGTTTTACATATAGGTATTTGATCCATTTTGAGTTGATTTTATATATGGTAATAGTTTCATTTTTCTGCATGTGGTCAGCCAGTTTTCCCAGCACCATTTGCTAAATATGGTCTCCTTTCCTTAAAGATTGTTATTAGTGATTTTGTTGAAAATGATATGGTTGAGAAACTGAGTTTTTGCTTCCAGAATCTTTGTCCTGATCCATTGGTCTATGTGTCTATTCCTATACCAATACTAGACTGTTTTGGTTACTGTAGCTTTGTAATAAAGTTTAAAGTCTGGAAGTGTGATAACTGCCACTTTGTTTCATTTGCTGAGGACTATTTTGGCAATGTTTTTTGTTTCCATATGAATTTCTGTATTGTCTTTCCAGGTTCTAGAAAAATGATGTTGGTAATTTGATGGGTATTGCACTGAATCTGTAGATTGCCTTGAGTAGAATGGACATCTTGACAGTATTGATTTTTCCAAACCATTTTTTTTTTCATTTGTTTGTGTCATCCTTGATTTCTTTGAGCAGAGTTTTTTTTGAAGTTCCCATAATAAAGGTTTTTTACTTCTCTGGTTAGGTGGTTGCCAAGGTATTTCATTTATTTTTGTGACTGTTGTGAATGAAATTGTGCTTTTTATTTTGTTCTCTGCTTGCTTGCTGCCGGTGTATAGAAATGCAACTCCCTTTTGCACATTGATTTTTTTTATCCTGAAACTTTACCAAAGTCATTTATCAGTGCAAGGAGGCTTTTGACAGACTCCTGAGGGTTTTCAAGGCGTCTAGTCATATAGTCCACAAAGAGAGATAGCTTGACTTTGTCTTTTCATTTTGGGCACAACTTATTTCCTTCTATTGCCTGATTGTTTTGGCTAAAACTTCCAGCACTGTGTTGATTAGTAGGGATAAAAGCATACTTGTCTTGTTCCCATTCTTGGAGAATTGCTTCCAACTTCTGCCCATTGAGCAAAATGTTCGCTATGAGTTTATCATAGTTGACTCTTACTGTTTTGAAGACTGTTCCTTTTATGCCTAGGTGCTTAAAGTTTTTTTTTGTTTTTTGTTTTTTTTTAAATCAAGAAGAGATGTTGGATTTTGTTGAATGTTTTTTTCTGCATCTAATGATATAATCATGCAGTTCTTCATTTTACATCTGTTAATGTGCTGAATTATGCTTATGGTTTTGCAAATGTTAAGCCTTCCCTGCATCTCAAGAATGAAGCCCACCTGGTTAGTGAATGATCCTTGTGATGTGTTGCTGTATCCAATTTGCTAGAATCTTATTGAGAATTTTTGTGTCTGTGTTCATCAAGGATATTGGCCTATAGTTATCTTTCCTTGTTGGATCTTTGTCAGGTCTGGTATCAGAATGATATTAACTTTATAAAATGAATTGAGGAAAGTTCCATCATTCTCAATTGCCTGAAATACTTTCAATAAGATTTGTGTCAGATCCTCTCTGTATGTCTTATAGAATTCAATTGGGAAGCCATCTGTTTCAGGGATTTTTTTTTTGGTGGGAAGATTTCCTATTACTGAGTCAATTTCCCAAATTGCTATTGGTCTGTTTAGAGTTTCAACTTTTGAAGATTGGGTGATGTCAGAAAGTCCTCCCTTCCCTTGAGTTTTTCTAGTTTGTTTGCATACTGGTGTTTATAGTAATCTCTGATAATCTTTTGAATTTCTTCTTAGTTGTGATTTTGTCTTTTACATTTCTAATTATGTTTATTTTGTCTCTCTCTCTCTCTCTAATTCTATCTCTCTCTCTTATATTTTTTAGTCAATTGAACCATAGGTCCATCACTCTTATCCTTTAAAAGAACCAGATTTTTGTCTTGTTGATCATTATGATGATATTTTTGTCTTCTAGATCCTCCAATTCTGATTATATCTTGGTGAAGTTAGGATTTAGGTGTTCTTGACTGTTCAATTGCTTTAGGTGTGATGTTAGGCTTCCTACTTGTAATCTTATGCTAACTTGGTGTGTGCATACAGTGCTATGAATTTTCCTATTAACACAGATTTCATGGCATTACAGGATTCTGATAATATGTGTTTTGTTTTTATTTGTTTCCAGAATCTTTTTTACCTCTGTCTTAATTCTCATGTTTACCCAGAAGTCATTCAGTAGCATATTATTTAGTGTTCATGTCTTTGTGTGTTTTGGTAGGGATCTTGTTGGTGGAAATATTTATTTTTATTCCACTGTGATCTGAATAGATGCATAGCATGATTTTGATCTCTTGAAATTTGTTCAAGCTTGATTTATGTCTGAGAATGTGATTGATCTTGGGGTATGTTCTATGGACTGATGAGTACAATGCATACACTGTAGATGTTGGGTGAAGTGGTTTGTAGATGACTATTAAATCTATTTGAGCATTGAATGGAGGTTCTGGATCTCATTGTTGGTTTCTTCACCTCAATGATCCATACAAAGCTGTCCATGGGGTATCCAGGTCTCCAACTATGATTGTGTAAGAGTCAATGTCCTTTCTTAGTTTACTTAGTGATTGTTTTACAAAATCTGGCACTCCTTTGCATGGTGCATATATGTTAAGGATAGATATTTCTTGTTGGCGGATTGAGCCTTTTATCATTATATAGTGTCCTTCCATATCCTTTTTAACTTTTGATGGTTTGAAGACCACTTTTCTGATATCAGAATAGCTATACCTGCCCTCATCTGTTTTCCATTCACCTGAAAGATCATTTTCTGGCCTCCAACTTTGAGCCTGTCAGTGTCCTTTGCAGTGAGATGAGTTTCCTGGTGGCAGCAGGCTGTTAGATCATACTTCGTTATCCAACTTGCCACTGTGTGTCTCTTTAGTGACACATTTAGTCCATTAATGTTCAAATTGACCATGAAATGTGAGTTATATCTATCATAAGACTCTTAGGGGATTGCTTTGTTTCCCTTTTACTTTTGTATTTGAATATGTTTATATTTTAATGGTTTTTGTTTTCTTATGGAATGCTCTGTATGCTATGTTAACTCTGTGCTAGTCTGTACTTTTGTGGTGGGTATGCCTTTTTAATTTTGTGTGTTCAACCCCTTCTTACATTTCTCTGGAATGGCTTATCTGTTAGTAGCATGTTCTTTTAGAGATTGTATGTCTGGAAATGATTTTAGTTCTTCATCTCTAATGAAGCTTAGCTTGAAAGAGTAGGAAATTCTCGGATAGACTTTCTTATCTTTAAGAATGTTAAAAAGGAGACTACAGTCTCTTCTGGCTTGTGTGTTTCTGCAGATAAGTTTGGAGCAATTCAGATGGATCTTCTCTGGGAAGTAGTCTGATCTTTCTCATTGCCTTTATGAATTTATCTTTCATGTTTATTTTGTGGAGGTAGATTTCTATGTACCTTGGGTATGGTCTTCTTATGTGATACCTTATGAGAATGCTCTTAATATCTAGTGCTTGGAGTTCACATTTCTAGTGAGAGTTGAGATTTTTCTTGAATGACCTCATGGAATGCTTGTTCCATGAGGTTCTTTGTTTCCCTTACTGTTTCAGGGATAACAGTCAGGTGTAGATTTGATTCTTGACATAGTTCTACATCTCTCTGAGGCTTTGCTTCTTCTTTTGATCTTTATAAAAATGTTTCTGGTATACTGGGTCAATTCCATATTTTGGTCTTCAAGTTCTGAGATGCTTTCCTCTGTCTGGTTGAACATGCTTCCTATGCTTGTTACTATATCCTTAATTTCCAAGATGTTTATCATTTCCATTATTTCTGAATATGCTTTTTTGAAATTGGCCAACTACGCTTTTACTTCATGTGTGATTTTAGTGAGTTTCACATCCATTTTCTCTTAGTTCCTATTCCTTTTAGCATCCAACTTCTGATTTCTGTAGCTGTTATCTGGGGCAGGTCATTTTTGGGGGTTTGTGTTGTTTGTGCTCTGATAGCTGCTTTTTCAGATGCTGTCACCTTAGGACTCTGAGGGTTGCCTGTGTTTTTTCATTAATTTTTCCTCATTTTTCAGAGGTCTTTCCTCATTCTCTGTAGTTTCTCTTTTGATTTGATGCTCTGAGATTTTTCAATTACTTTTTGTTCTAGAATTTTTTTTTCTGTGATTCAATATGTCACTTCTGTTCATTGCTCCATCCTGTGGGCAGGTTTCTGTTACTCTAGATTTTCTCTCTTACTGCTCAACAAGTCAGGTCAGCTTTCAACCTCTGCTGCTAGCACTCTGTGAAGATCAAGCAGGAGGATGGGTCTCCCATCTGCTTTCCTAGGACTGCAGCCCAGGAGTTTTCCCAGTGAGAGGGCCCTCAGGTGTCTTTCAAGTCACTCTCTCTGTGTTCAGGTCTGTACTCTGCTGTTGAAATAGAGTCTGTTCTCTGCCACGGAGGGGGCAGGCTCCACCCTACTGGGACACAGGACTTAGAGGTGATTCTTCCTGTTCCGCCTAGGGAGATGGCCACCAGCTGCCGGCAGTGCATGTCAACCAGGTTCATGCTGCTGGCTGATCCTTCCCATCCATGAGCCACCAGTGTGACAGACAGAAAGCCATGTTCATGGCATCTGGCTCAGCACAGATCTTTCTCTCACGCTGCTTGGGCTGTGGTTGCCTGCCACTGAGACCTGCCCAGGTCATGAGACTGATGACCCACTTAAGGTTGGTTCGGGGTGAACCCTCCCAATGTGTCTATGGCTCACTCACCCATTCTCCTCTGCCAGGCAGGTTTTCAGGTCTTGTGTGAGTCTGGCACATGGTGGGTGATGGGGTGCCCATATTCCCACATATGCTGTCACTTTCTGGTCTCTACATATTCAAAGAGATCTTAGCTGAGTGCAGGGTTTTTCACTGTCCAAAAGTATTTGAGCATCTCCATCTATCAGCTGCTAAGTCCCTTTAAACTACTAATTTTCATGTGCCTCATTTTCTTCCACTACACAGCTTAAATGAGAATACATTTATCAGTGGGTTTGGAAAGACAAAATATTGAATATAATTGCCTAGTAAAATGATGCAAAAGTGCTTGTGGGTATTATTCTTTAAAATCTATAAATAAATAACTTCTCTAACTTTTGATCAGTTTCTTCTCAGTAGTTTTTATTTTAGTTTGCATCTAATATCATGCCTGGAGCCAGACAGAAGAGTCTGTTTAGAGAGTGGCCAGCTTTAAGTGTGACTCAAGGTCTCCATTTGCAAATCTTTTGTTGAAGATGTGTTCAATAAATACAAATCCACTAATTTTGCTAGTCAGATATGTGAAATTTTCTTATTGCGACAAATAGATTATTAATATATTCCATATATCTATAGTCAGATTATTAATATAGTTAGACCATATTTAACTTTTTAATGAATTGGCATGCACTCTATAAAGTCACATAAACGCATCTTTTGCATTTTAACTTTAAATCATGCACACTTTGCTGAGAATAGGTCACAAATTGCCCATTGGTGTATGCATGCTGTTTGTTGATGTTAGCTTTGTCTACATTTCTCTTATCTTTGTAGTCTGCAATACTTATTAAAACAGCTGACTCTTCTCAGTGTTTTCAAGTAGATATAATAATTTCCTCTTTATTTGTATTCTTATTCCTCCAACTATGCCTCTCATTCCTTCTTGCTTACCTCTGATTATTACCTTTTTCTTTCTCTTCTCACTGCCTCATGCTGTTCCTTTATGTCTTAACTATTCCTGCAATCGTTGGAGCAACCCTATGCTCTGTAAAACAAACAAAAAAACTTTTTGCAAGCATTTACTGCAAACATGTACTGCATTCTCTTTCTTTAGGTTCTTATTAAATTACTAATATTAATCTTAACAATGAAATCATTGATTGGCCTTCATAGACATTAATGGACATGCCTGTTACTTTATCCTGACACATTCTATTTCAAGTATGGTCTTTAATAACTAGTAATAGCATTTCAGCATAGGTTAAACATCTGTGAGGGTCATTTGGATCACAGGGTCTTCCACCACATTTTTAGTGAAAGGCATAAGTTAATGCTTGTTCTATATTTTGGTTTTTTATTGCTGTCGTAACAAGTTACCATGAACTTGTTAAACAATACAAATTTATCGTCCTAATGCTCAGAGGACCTAGGATTCTCTGATTCCCATAAAGTGAAGGTGTCAGTCAGCTGACCTGTATGTGGAGGTTCTTGAAGAAAATGCCCTTCCAGCGTAATTGCAGTTATTGTCACAATTCAGTTCCACATTTATATATGATTCAAGTCCCCCTTTTCTGACTCTTAGTCTGGATCTTTTTTATCTTCTAGACACCATCCATATTCTCTGGCCCATGGCCTCCTTCACCTTTAAAGTCAGTAATAGTTAGTCAAATCCTTCTCATGCACTGAATCTCTCTGACCTCACTTTCTGCCTCATCTCTCCACATTCCATCTTTACCATCTACTCTCTTTCTGTCTGTCTTTTCCTCTCTTGCTGGAGACCAGCTCCAGGAGAGAGCCAGGGCCTGAGGCAGGAGAATCAGGTATGGCGAAGAAAAAAAACTTGGACACTGACTCTGCTGCAAGCAGGACAAATGCCGATTTATTGTGTTTTCCAACTCTTTTTATACCCTACATGTTTTTTGTTTTCAAGGCAATCAGTTTCAATCTAATGAATTGGACATGCAATGTATCTTTGTTCATCCTGTTTTGATTTTTAAAGATTATCATTCTAAACTATAAATTTATAAACTACTAACATTTTCTAACTATTATCATTTCTTAATATCCATACAAAACTTACTTATTTCTTTAACTATTACATTATAAATCACTACCAGGTTCTAAGCACTATAATTATCACATAGATTAACAAGTCACACCTGTGACCTTCACACAGCAATTTGCAACTAGCTGTGGTAAAACAACATTTTTAAGGTTTCTTAGCCACAAGTTGACCTGACTAGTTTTCCACAATGTTACACCTGGTGTTTACAATCTGCATCAATTATTCTCTGTCAGGGAGAATGAGATTCAACATTTGCAAAACAAAAAGCCTCCTGGGCTCAAGTCACCTAGGTTACAATCTCTAACCAGAATTACAAGCCTTCTTAACAAAGGGAAGTAAAGCCAAGGGAGCTCTAATATTTATGTGATTGTTAATTTCTTAAGCATGATATACCACACATAGAAATTAAGAAATTAAGTAAATGTAATTTTTGAATTGGCACTCTTCCTAAAAATACAAACTCTAGCTTCTAAAATTTCTCCAATTAGTCGCTAATCAGAAGAAATAAAATCTTACAAGTGATTATCTTCCCATACATGATATTTAAAATCTCTATTGATAATTTCCTGGCAAGACCAGTGAGTTCCCTGACAAACATTAAATCGAACACCTTCTGATTTTTTACAATTTTCCCAACTACAATGTTTAATCAAGTGATTGCATGATCTAATACCAGGAGGCTGGGGACATGGAAACCTAGGGGGGGATTCAAATGAAGGGAAGGTAATTTTTCATGAATTCCCCTCTTGCCTTTTTGCAAGGGGTAGTGGAGGCGTGAGTGGAATTTTGCTTTCCCTCCTCTGACTGTGCAGAACTTTTTGGCTGCACTAATAATAAAAGTAGAAGAAGCAAGAGTCTCAGCTATCCAGGTTCGCTTCGTGATCCGGGGTCTTCAGCCCCCTGGACTTAGTCAGCAGGCAGGCCTCCATGGCTGGCTCTCAACAATTTCCCCTAAAAACTGGAACAAGACAATGATGCCCACTCACACCCCTCCTGTTCAATATAGTATTGGAAGTCCTGGCTAGAGCAATCAGAAAAGAGAAGGCAATCAGGGGTATCCAAATAGGAAAAGAGGAAGTAAAGTTATCTTTCTTTGCAGACAACATGATTGTATACCTTGAAAACCAAAGAGAATCTGGGAAAAACCTCCTTGTACTGATAAAGGACTTTGGCAAAGTCTCAGGGTATAAAATAAATGTGCAAAAGACAATCACATTTCTTTACACCAATAATAAACAGAAACCCAAATAAAAAGCACAATCCCATTCACAATAGCCACACAAAAAAATGAAATACCTTGGCATCTTCCTAACCAGAGACGTGAAAGACCTTTACAATGAAAACTACAAAACATTGCTCAAAGAAATCAAAGATGACACAAACAAGTGGAAAAATATCCCATGCTCATGGATTGGAAGAATCAACATTGTGAAGATGTCCATCTTACCTAAGGCAATCTACAGATTTAACAGAATACCCATCAAATTACCAGCAACATCCTTCTCAGATCTAGAGAAAACAATACAGGAATTCATATGGAAACACAAATGACCAAGAATAGCCAGAACAATCCTCAGCAAAAAAAACAAAGCAGGAGGTATCACATTACCAGACTTCAAACTTTACTATAAAGTTACAATAATCAAAACAGCTTGGTATTGGTACAAGAACAGGCATATAGACCAATGGAATAGAATTGAGATTCCAGAAGCAAAACCTCAATTTCTCAACAAACTCATCTTTAACAAAGCCTCCACCACCAATCACTGGGGAGAGGAGAACCTATCCAGTAAATGGTGCTAGAAAACTGGCTGACCACATGCAGAAGATTCAAACAGGACCCCTAAATATCCCCATACACAAAAATTAACTCTAAATGAATCAGAGACCTAAATGTAAAACCTCAAACCATAAAAACTAGAAAATGCAGGACATGCCCTTATGGAAGTTGGAATTGGCATCCAGTTCCTGAGCAAAACCCGAAATGCACAGGCCATAAGAGATAAGATAGACAAGTGGAACCTCATTAAACTGACAAGCTTCTGCAAAGCCAAAGAAACCATCAAGAGAGAAGGGAGACAGCCCACAGACTGGGAAAAAGTATTTGCCAACTCCATGTCTGACAAAGGCCTAACATCAAGGATCTACAAGGAACTCAAATGTGCTGAAAAGAAAAAAACAAACAACCCCATTACAAAGTGGGCAAAAGATATGGACAGACACTTCTCAAAAGAAGACATATGAGTGGCCAACAGATACATGAAGAAATGTTCAACCTCACTAGTCATCAAGGAGATGCAAATTAAAGCTACACTGAGATACTACCTAACTCTAGTCAGAATGGTCATTATCAATAATTCAAAAAATAACTTGCTGGAGAGGATGTGGCAAAAAGGGAACACTTCTACACTGTTGGTGGGAGTGTAAACTAGTACAGCCTCTATGGAAATCAGTGTGGCAATTTCTAAAAGCTCTAAAAATCGACCTTCCATATGACCCCGCTATCCCCCTACTGGGAATATACCCTGAAGAACTCAAATCACTCTATAAAAAATATACCTGCACACGTATGTTTATTGCAACATTGTTCACAATAGCAAGATCATGGAACCAACCATGTTGTCCATCAAAAGAGGACTCAATTAAAAAAATTTGGTACATATACATAATGGAATATTACAAAACCATAACAAAGAACAAAGTCATGAATTTTGCAGCAACCTGGATGAAATTGGAGTTTATAATACTGAGTGATCTCACACCAAAACAAAATTCTGAGTATCACATGTTCTCACTCATAAGTGGACCTTGAACTATTGTAATACTATAAGAAAATAATTGACAGTGGTGGGAAACTATGGGGGAGCAGGGAGGGGAAGGGAGGTGGGATTAACGGTAGTCGATATCTGTCTGGGGACGGGTGTGGTGCACCTCATCAACAAGGGTACCTGCACAATGTTTATTTGTATACCTAACCCTTAACTGTTCCCCACAATTTTAAAATAAAAAATATGTTAAAAAAAGAAAGGTTAGCAAGTAGACGCAAATATGTTTTATCAACTAACAGTTATGTTCATTTGAACCTTTGTGAAAATAAAAATGTCTTTTATCTGCATTTTTCTATATAATGACAATTCACCAAATGTGGTTACTAATTACTCGAAATGTTATAATTTTATTTCTTTAACTTAATTTGTAGTTAATTTGAAATAGTCATAAACAGCAAGTGGTTTCTGCATTAAATAATATAGCTCTACAGAATA
Source organism: Tarsius wallacei (assembly GCA_963574415.1). Lineage (NCBI taxonomy): Eukaryota > Metazoa > Chordata > Mammalia > Primates > Tarsiidae > Tarsius > Tarsius wallacei. The sequence continues at coordinate 10,409 of CAUYQG010050213.1, read as the reverse complement.
TTCTTGTTGACTAATATTTCCCTTATTAGTTGTTACCAATCATTTGTGCATTAATCACAAAATAAACACTACATGTGAATTTTAATAAAACTTTAGATAAATTTTCTTGAAATATATTTTATAAAAATATTAAAGCTTATATACATGACATCAAATATAAAAAATTATTTCTGACATAGGACATAATAATTCAATGATTATATACCATATACATTGGTTTTGTATAAACGTGTGTAACAATTTTTTATGTACTCCACATATTATTAACTTAAATTGGGAAAACTCTATGTAAAATGTATATGTAAATGTAAACATTTATGTATTTAAACTTTGAATTCAAAATAAATCAGTATTATGTTTCTTTTAGATGTCTTCATAAAATAAACATGCTATTGATATCATTTATCTCTAATACTAACACCTGTTAGAAATAAGTCAGGCACAGAAAGACAAATATTGTAAGTTCTCACTGATATACAGAAGATAAAGAAGTGAATGTCACAGAGATAGAATATAGGATGATGAAATATACTAGCTGAGAAGTTGGCTAAGGTGTTCAAAGGTACAGTTGAATAAGAAAAAGTCATAGTATTTAATAAGACAGAACAACAATAATTGTATATTTTAAGATAGCTTTGAAAAAATTGTAATTCTCCCAACACAAACAAAAGATTAATGTTTGAGGGAATGGATATTTTAGTTATCCTAACCTAGCCCTTATATATTATTACAGATCTTTACGATGCATGCAATACTCTTCTGTGGTTACTTCATATTTTTCTCAAACCTATTCACCTTTGCCCATACCTAGGATCATTTTGCTCCTCTAACTCATAATTATTCCTGAATCCTATCTTCAGGAAAGTGAATTTGATACCTGTTCTTTTATTCACTTTCTTGGCTGCCACATAAATAAAACTTTTCTCTGCTCTGTGATTAACATACTATGCAGTGGGGGAAAACAGTCTTGTTTTAACAGTGGAGTTCAGGATTGTCATCATTACAAATTCTTGCCCTAACTTATATCCTCTCTGCCTAAACTCATCTGTATAAATTCAAATAATTTACTGGGGGTAATTCCATGCAAATCTCACCCTCACCTCAGGATTTTAGTAATTCTATTGATTGGACCAAAGAGTATACAAAATAATGTCTTCCTAAAGACATTCATTATAAATGCTGTTGTAGAACACTACTTTGCCACATATATTCATTTTTAAAGTGTTTTTGTCATTCTTGAGTAAGGAAAAGATTCAGAACACAATTTCAATAAAGTTAATTTAAAGAATAATTTGAGGAACAGAAACTGCTTTGACTCAGTTTTGAGGGGTAAACCACATTTCGGCATAATAAGTTTTGAAGATTCCAAAATTTTATTTTACATAATTGTATTTATTGGGTTATACCCAATCAGGTTTCTTATAATAACCTGTGGTAGACAGAATAATGGCCCATGAGAATAGGAAGGGCATAATCCCTGAAGCCTGTGAATATTTGTTTGTTTGACAAAAGAGTGTTTGAAGATGCAGATTTTGACTTGAGGTAGAAAGTTTATTTTAAATTATCCAGGTAAACCCGAGAGAATAATGATAATCTTTTTAAGAGTGAAAGAAAAACAGGAGTTTTCTATTCTCCTGTATTTGAAAATGAACAATTAAGCTGCAAGAGTGGGAATGCAAACAGCCTCTGAAAGCTGAAAAGACAAGAAAACTAATTATTTTCTGTAGTATTTAGATGGAACAAATCCTACCATATCTTCAAATTTAGTCCACATAGACTACTTTTGGAATTCTAGCCTCTAGATCTGTAAGAAAAAAACCAGCGACAATGTTTTGAGCTACAAAGATTTATGACTATTTGCTATAGTGACAACAAGAAACAAGCAAAAACTAAGACACATCAGAATCTATACAATACCCAAGAAATCAGTGTAAAGATGAAAACTTACAGCATTGCACGCTCACATCAAAAAAGAAAAATATCACATAAACAGGCTAACATCAAATCTAAGAAACCTGAAACCGCAGGACCACCTAAATCTTAACTTCAGCAGAAGAATCCAGATCACCAAAATAAAATCACAATTGCAGGGTACAGAAGAAAAATATATCATACAAGGGATAACAAAACAAAAGGTTGTTCTTTCAAGGGATAAATAAGATTGATGAACCCCAGCCCTGATTGAGTGAAAGAGAGAGAAAGTTCCCAAACAAACACAATTAAAAATTAAAAAGGTGAAATCCCAACTGATTCCAAAGTAATTTAAATGATTATCAGAGATTAATATACACATCTATATACAAATTAATTTGAAAACCTGAAAAAATGCAGAGCTTTCTGACACAAAAATTTTGAACAAGATTCTAGCAAATTGGACTCAACAACAAATCTCAAGGATCATCCACCATAATAATTCTTAGGATGCAGGGTTGGTTCAACATTTGATAGACCATAAACATAATGCAATATTTTAACAGACATAAAAACAAGAACCTCATAATTATATTATTAGTGCAGAAAAAGTATTTTAAAAATTGGGCACTTCTTGATAAATATCCTTCAAGATCAGGTATAGAAGAAACATTCCTCAAAACAGTAAAAGCCATTTATAATAAAGCAACCGTCAGCATTTTGCTCAGTGAACTGAAACTCTATGCATCCCCATGAACAGGAACAAGACAAAGATGCCCACTCTCATTCCTCTGTTCAAAATAGTGCTAGAAGTCCTAGCCAAGAGAAGAAAATCTGGGATATCCAAATAGGAAAGAAGTTAATCAATACCTCTTTTGAAGGATATGATTCAATAGGTTGAAAACCCAAAAGTGTCTATCCAAAATCTACTCACACTGATAAGTGACCTTGGTAAAGTTTTGGGGTAATCAATGTGAGAGACTATACTTTGTGCAAAGAGACTATACTTTGAGACTAAATCAATGAGCCAGAGACAGTTGCATTTCTACACATCAGCATCAACCAGGCAGAGAACAAAATAAAAAGAATAATCCAATTCACAATAGCCAGAAAAAAATGAAATAACTTTGTATTCATCTAGCCAGAAAAGTGAAAGACATTTATAGTAACTATAAAACACTGCTCAAATAAGTCAGAGATGACAAAAATAAGTGAAAAAATTAATGGAATATTATACAGCCATGAAGGACAAAATTATGAAATTTGCAACAACTTGCATGGATATAGAATCTATAATACTCAATGATCTATCACAGAACAAAGAACTGAGTACTACATGTTCTCATTCGTAAGCTGACCTTCAAAAATTATCATGATACTACAAGAAAGGGATTGGCAGTAGTGTAAAACTTCCAGAGAAGGGGGAAACACTTCATCAATAAGGGTCAATAAGGGTCAATCAATTGAAAATATTTTTCCAATTCATCAAAAGAAATGGAAAAATATTCTTTGCTCATAGATTGGAAGGATCAATATTTTTAAGATGTTTATCCTACTCAAGGCAATCTACAGATTCAATGCAGTATTCATCAAATTATCAACATAGTTTTTCTCATATCAACATATGCATTGGAAATGACAATATATAAATTTATATGGAAAGAGAGAGGAGCATAATAACCAAAACAATCCTCTGCAAAATGAACACAGTGAGATATATTACCCTTCCAGACTTCAGACTTTATTACAAAGCTACAGTAGCTAAAGCAGCTTAATATTTTATAAGAATACAAACATTTTCTCATATTAAATATAAGAAACACTCTAATGCACATGTAAGGAGGCAAAAAATTATTGACCAAATCCCCCAAAATGAATATTTTAAAAGCTAAGATAGACAAGTGGGATTTCATCAAACTGAAAAACATTTGCACAGCAAAAGAAATAACCAGAAGAGTAAAAAGATAACACAAATTTTGGGAGAAATATTGCAAATTACGTATCTGACAGAGGCCTGACATTTAGAATCTATAAGGAATTAAAACAAAGTGAAAGAAAAGAGACAACCAATAATAAAGTGGGTAAAGGACACTATACAAAAGAAGACATACAAGCATCAGACACATGAAAAAAAGCTCAGCCTCACTAATCATCATGTAAATGCAAATCAAAACTATAATGAGATACCATCTATCTCTGGTAAGGATGGCTATCATTAGTTAGTCAAACAATAACAAATGCTGGCATGGATGCAAAGCAAAAGTAAATATTTTATATGGATGGTGGAAGTACAAACTACTTCAACCTTTATGAAAAGAAGTGAGGTGATTCCTAAAAGAACTAAAAATTGACTTTCCATATGATAGATAAGAAAAAAATGAGGGCTGGATAAAAAACTTACCTAGAGTCCAACAGCCTGGTGTTACAAGACTAGACATCTAGACAAATAAAACAGGACAGAGATTCCAGAGGCAAAAGCATAGTCTCTCACACAGCTCATCTTTAACAAAGCCACCAATATCAACCACTGGGAAAAGGAGACCATATTTAGCAAATTGTGCTGGGAAAAGCAGATGTCCAGATGCAGAAGAGTGAAACAGAATCCTTAGCAATCAGAATTTTAAAAATCAACTCAAAATGGATCAGATATAAATTTAAAACGTCACACCACAACATATCTGGAATAAAATATAGAAACCACCTTACACACACTTTCTTATGTGCTGTACTTATCTATTTTCCTCACTTTCTCTCTTTTTCTTTTTCATTTCTTTTTCTTCCTGCCTTTTTGCCTTTTCACCCTTTTTTTCTATTTTTTAAGCTTTTTATTTCAAAATTTGGGGGTACAGTTAAGGGTTAAGTACAAAATATTTATTGTGCAGCTGCCCTTGTTGATGAGGTGTTGAGGTATGCTCCCCCCTCCCCAGGCATATTTCGACTACTGTCATGCCCACCCCCCCCCCGGCCTCCTCCCCCCACATTTTCTGCTACTCTCAATCCTTTTCTTAAGCTATTACAATAGTTGTTCATGGTCCACTTATGAATGAAAACATGATAATCAGTTCTCTGTTTCTGTGAAAGATCACTCAGTATTATAGACCCTAATTCTATCCAGGTTGCTGTGAAGTTCATGATTTTCTTCTTTGTGGCTGCGTAATATTCCATGGTGTATATGTACCCCCTTTTTTTAACCAGTCCTCTTTTCATGGGCAGAATGGTAGGTTAAATGTTCTTGCTATTGTGAACAAGATTGCAATAAACATACATGGGCAGGCATCTTTTTTATAGAGTGATTCGAGTTCCTCCGAGTATATTCCCAGTAGGGAGACTGCGGGTCATATGGAAAGTCAAGTTCTAGAACTTTTAAGAATCACCACATTGATTTCCACGGAGGCTGTTCTTGTTTACCCTCCCACTGACAGGGTAGAAGTGTTCCTTTTCACCACATCCTCTTCAGCATCTGTTATTTTTTGAGTTAATGATGATGGCCATTCTGCCTGGAGTTAGGTGGTATCTCAGTATAATTTAATTTGCAATTCTTTGATGACTAGTGAGTATGAACATTTTTTCATGTATCTGTTGGCTGCTCATATGTCTTCTTTTGAGAACTGTCTATTCGTGTATTTTGCCCACTTTGTAATGGGGCTGTTTTTTGTTTTGTTTTGTTTTTGTTTTTGTTTTCTTTTCAGCATGTTTGAGTTTGTTGTAGATCCTAAATGTTAGGCCTATGTCAGATATGGAGTTGGCAAATAGTTTTTCCCAGCCTTTAGGCTGACCCCCTGCTCCTTGATAGCTTCTTAGGATTTGCAGTAGCTTGTCAGTTTTGATGAGGTTCCACTTGCCTATCTTATCTCTTATGGCCTGAGCACTTTGGGTTTTGATCAGGAATTGGTTGCCAGTTCCAACTTCCATAGGGTGGCTCATGCATTTTCTAAGGTTCTTATAGTTTGAGGTTTTATGTTTGGGTCTTTTATTTAGAGTTAATTTTTGTGTATGAGAATAGGTCGGGGACCTGTTTCAATATTCTGCACATGGTCAGTCAGTTTTTCCAGCACCATTTACTGAATAGCATCTTGTCTCTCCGGTGGTTGGTGGTAGAGACTTTGTCGAAGATGAGTTGGTTGAGAAATTGAGGTTTTGCTTCTGGAATCTCAGTTCTATTCCATTGGCCTATATGCATGCTCTGGTACCAATACCTGGCTGTTTTGATTATTGTAGCTTTATAATAAAGTTTAAAGGTTGGGAGTGTGATATCTCCTGTTTTGCTTTTGTTTTTGTTTTACTCAGGATTAGTTTGGCTATTCTTAGTAGTTCATGTTTTCATATGAATTCCTGTATTGTTGTTTCTAGGTCTGAGCAGAATGTTGCTGGTAATTTAATGGCTATTGTGTTGAATCTGTAGATTGCCTTAGGTAGAAAGGACATCTTAACAAAGTTAATTCTTCCAATCCATGAGCATGGATTATTTTTTTTCATTTGTTTGTGTCATCTTTGATTTCTTAGAGCAGTGTTTTGTAGTTTTTATTGTAAAGGTCTTTCACATCTCTGGTTAGGAAGATGCTAAGGCATTTCATTTTTTAATGGTTATTGTGAATGGAATTGTGCTTTTTATTTGGGTTTCTGTTTGTTTATTATTGATGTATAGATATGTGATTGTCTTTTGCACATTTATTTTTTACCCTGAGACTTCACCAAAGACCTTTATCTGTGCAAGGAGATTTTACATGTTCTCTGGGTTTTTAAGATATCATGTCATGGACAAAGAGAGATAACTTGACTTCCTCTTTTCCCATTTTGATACTCCTGATTGCCTTCTCTTCTCTGATTGCTCTAGCTAGGACTTCCAAAACTATGTTGAACAGGAGGTGTGAGAGTGGGCATTCTTGCCTTGCTCCAGTTGTCAGGGGAAATGGCTCTAATTTCTGGCTGTTTTAGCAGTATGCTGGCTATGGGTTTCTTTTACTATTTTGACACATATTCCATCTATGCCTAGATGTTCGAGGGTTTTTATCAGAAAGGGGTGGTGGAATTTATCAAAATCTTTTCCTGCATCTAATAATGTAATCATGTGGTTTTTGTTTTTATGTCTGTTGATGTATTTAATTACATTTATTATCTTACGAATGTTAAACAAGGCTTTCATCTCAGGGATGAAGGCTTCTTGGTTGTGGTGGATGATTTTTGAGATATGTTGTTGAATCTGGTTGATAATTTTAGCATCTGTGTTCAGCAAGGTTATTGGCCTGTAGTTCTCTTTCTTTGTTAGGTCTTTACCTGGTTTGGGTATCAATATAATGTTAGTTTCATAAAATGAGTTGCGGAGGATTCCATCTTTCTCATTCACCTGGAATACTTTCAATAGGATTGGTATCAGTTCCTCCTTGTATGTTTTGTAGAATTCTTCTGGAAAGCCATCTGGTCCAGGACTTATTTTTGTAGGTAGTTTTCTTATGACATAGTCAATTTCCTGGATTGTTATTCGTCTCTTTAGGGTCTCAATTTCTTCTTGTTTCAACCTAGAGAGGTTGTGTGATGTCAGAAAGTCCTCCATTTCTTTTAGGTTTTCAAGTTTGTTTCCATACAATTGTACTTAAGTGGTCTCTGATAATCTATGTATTTCTTAAAGGTCAGATATGACTTCATCCTTTGTGTTTCTTAGTTTATTGGTGCCTTTTCTCTCATTTTCTTGATCTGTCTAGCTGTGGGACTGTCATTCTTGCTTATCCTTTCAAAGAACCAACTTTTTGTTTTGTTGACTTTTTTGTATTATCTTTTTGTCTTCTATGTCCATGATTTGGACTTTTATTTAGTGATCTGGATTCTTCTGCTGAAGTTAGGGTTATGATGGGCTTGCTCTTCCAGAATCTTTGGGTGCCTTGTTAGGCCATTAACTTTTGGTATTTCCATTTTCTTCATGTGCATTTGTAGAGCTATAGATTCCCTTTTACTACTGCTTTCATGGCATCCCAGAGATTTTGGTAAGATGTTTCTTCCTGGAGGTGGGGCAAGATGGCGACGGGGCATCCTGGTCTATGAGACACTCTGCAAAGGAGAACGCAGAAGGTCTCTGACTGTCTCCCTGGGGGCTGCGAATCCCATCGTTGACAGCCTGCTGTTCACGCGGAGCTCAGCCGTCACCACTGCTGAAGCATCATGCCGGTCTGGACAACCCCTGAAGCTGTGAAGAGAGCAGCCGCTGCTGCTGCCACCGCCTCAGTAGCGGCCATTATACATCACCCCACCCATGCCTGAGGCGATCCACCACTTCAGACCCTGAAGCCCCTGCAAGCAAGATCTGCTGAGATTGCAGCCATCTCTACTGCCACCGTGATGTCCTGCCAGGCTGTGGGTCTCCTTTATGGGCCGGAGGCAGGCTCCTATCTCCAGCCTCTCTCTAGCTCTTCAAGCCGACTCTTCCCTGGTTTGGCCCCCTTTTGGGTGAGTGGCTGAGACAAAGACCATCTGGAGCGGTGAGATAGCACCACCTGCTGGCGATTCAAGGTAACAACACTGAAACAGGACCAAAAAAAAAAAAAAAAAAGCAGCTTGAAAAACACACACAGGCCAGATTTAACTAGTGAACTGGCTGCTTACCCAAACTGCCCTTCACAGCAGGACTGGGGCAACTGACTGTAACTGTGAACAAATTTACCAGCCTGAAAAGACAGCTAGAAATCAGAGCTGAAAGGACATTGGACTTAAACGAAAAGTCTCAGAGTGTGCTTAATTGGTTCTGTTAGTTTAATGACTTGATTCTATTCCTACTGTTTTTTTGTTTGTTTTGTTCATGTATTTGTCTTGTTGTTGTTGTTGTTTTGTTTGTTTTTTCCATTTTGTTTTTCCTTTTCTTCTCTTCTCTCCTCTCTGTAAACCATATCTTTGCATAGAGGAACAGCACAGCAATAAGATGGTTGGTTACCTTGTATGTTAGCATCATTGTATGTTTTAGGGGTTTTTTTTGTATGGGAGTTGGGTAGTCTGTAGCCGTGGTCTATTGTTATTATCTGCTTCGGTTTAGGTCTCTCTCTCCATTTGTTGATACACTCATTTGTTTCCCCCCTTACTTTTCTCTCTCTCCACCCCCCTCATCCCCCCACTGTCCGCTCCATTCTCCTCCCTCTGTTAACCCCATTTTATTTCAGGGAGTAAACCTACAACACCACTGCATGAACAGACTCCAAGGCAGTACAAAGTGGGTTTCAGATTATCCATAAACCTGTCAACGGATACCAGGACCTGCAGGTAGATTTTGAACCACAGCTCCCCCGTTAAGTAAACCTCAAAACTGCAAAAAGGACCACCCCCAACCTACAGTGCAAACCCAGCAACCCCACCACCCCTGAATAGCAGAATTAAAGAAGACAGTGATGTGGAGGGAAGGAAACTGTAGGGAGGTAAAAACTGCACAAATGAAGAAAAACCAAAAGAAGAATATAGGTCTCACACAGACCCCTGGATGTCAGACACTGAGAAAACAGACTTCGGAACACAGACAAAGAAGACCCCCGAAATGACTGGTAAAATGCAACAAACCCAGAAATCAAGACATTAATAGAAAGAATTTTAAAAATTGAGGAGAGTTAAGAGGAAAACAGGAAGGAGCTGATGTCAGAAATAACAGCAGTAAAGAATACTGTGATGGAAATAAATAAACTAATAAGCACGGAAAGCAGAATTAGCCAAGCAGAAGAAAGAATCTCAGAGCTCGAAGACAAAAACACAGAACTAGCCCAAACTGTCAAAAACATAGAAAAGAAGCTCAAAAAGATGGAACAAAACCTTCGAGAGATGAATGATCAATTCAAGAGACTGAACCTAAGAGTAATTGGCCTTCCTGAGGCAGAAGGAGAAACAGAGGGCACACTGGAACAAACATTTCATGAAATGATTCAAGAAAACTTCCCTCATCTCATCAGTGATGAAAAAATTCAAACACAAGAGATTCAGAGAACCTCTGCAAGACAACAAATGAGAAGACCAACTCCCAGACACATAATAAATTGCCTAAACAAAGTAGGTATAAAAGAAAAAATTCTAAAGGCAGCAAGAGAAAACGGTCAGACTACCTATCAGGGAAGACCAATTAGAATAGCAGTGGATTTATCTACAGAAACCCTCCAGGCTAGGAGAGCTTGGAGCCCTATCTTCAAAGTTCTAAAAGATAAACAATTTCAACCGAGAATAACCTATCCAGCCAGGCTAAGCTTCATCAGTGAGGGAGAATTGAAATCTTTCCCAGACAGCCAATCCCTAAGAACCTCTGCTGCCACCAGACCACCTCTACAAGAAACACTTAAGAAAGTATTGAACACAGAAGAAAAGGAAAAAAGAAAAACAACATTCTTCACAAAAGTTCTGGCAAAAGATTAAAACACACATGAGCCAACTCCAAAGCCAAAAGAAAGACATCACACAAACAGGTAGAACAAAACAACTCTGTAAGAACATTACGATAGGAATCAATTCTCACATCTCAATAATTAGTTTGAATGTGAATG